>CM059323.1:14528763-14556094 GCA_030340685.1 Protosalanx chinensis
GAGATGTTTGCTCTTCTGCTGAATGTGTCTCCATCTTGGTGCTCCAGCCTCCTAGATGAAGTCTGTTCAGAATGCAGAGCATCTCAAGCTGTGTCCGACCAGCTGCTCCCTCATTGCTTGAGAAAACCTCCCTGATTAGGATGGCATTTCTGCTGCTTGACTGTAAGAAACTCTGACAGAAAGAAACTGCAACGATCACCAAAAAAGGTTCATACATCATTTCTTGGACAAGAATTTCTGTGGTAGCTTTTTAGTAGGCAGCTGCTCTACACCATTCACATCTTTTATTGCACGGAACTGAAGCAACACTGTAAAAAACATTTGAAATCTATTCAAAACAATGATGACAGGAAGTTAGTTTTTTTGTGAAATACCGATAGCACTGGTTCCAGTCCAGTCGATTCGGTTTGCGAAGAGATTCCAGTCACACAGATAGCAACAGTCAGAACAGTTAGCTTTTATTGTAGTTATATTCCAGATGAACAGCTGTGCACATGATGTGCCTCATAACCTGCACTATATACAGAACTCTGCCAAGGTTCCTGATCTGGCTGCTGACAAACCATCTACTGTCTGGTGTCAGTCAGATAACAATAACCTGGCCAGTAACACAGCACCTACAGTTGGTAACAGTGCAACAAGCCTCTAGCGCAGTGTTCTCAACCCTGGTCCTCAGGGCCCACAGTCCTGAATGTTTTAGATGTTTCCCTGCACCCAACACACCTGATTCAAATGAATGAGTCATTATGAAGCTCAGCAGAAGCCTGATAATGACGATTCATTTGAATCAGGTGTGTTGGAAGGGGGAAACATCTCAAACATGCAGGACAGTGGAGCCCTGAGGACCAGGTTGAGAACCACTGTTCTAGAGCATGGGTGTCCAATACTGGGACCAGATTGTCCTGATGGTTTTAGATCAGCGGTAGGCAACCCCTGGTCCTAGGGAGCCACAGTACTGAAGATTTTAGCTGTTTCCCTGCTCCAGCACACCTGATTCTAATGAAGAGTCGTTATCTAGTTCTGTGGAAATGACTCTTAATTGGTATCAGGTGTGCTGGAGCAGGGAAACAGCTAAAATCTTCAGTACTGTGGCTCCCTAGGACCAGGGTTGCCTACCCCTGTTTTAGATATCTCTCTGCCCCAGCACACCTGATTCGAATAAAGGGTAATTATCAGGTCCCAGAGGACCAGGACTGGATCCCCCTGCCCCAGAGAGATGGAGACATCAGCAGCCAGATGACAGGGTTTGAGGACGTAGTTTTGCCTCTCTTGACTTGGCTTTCTAGCCCCCTGGTTTACAGTGAACAGCTACAACAGTTGAGGACTGGGTACAGTGAACAGATCAGTGTGTTCATCTCCCTGGTCATAAGTCTGGGTCTCTACAGCTGATATCCCTTCAGTGTAGCTCAGGAGAAGTGCTACGTCAAGAGTGGAACCAAGTCTAGGAGCTGCGATGTTTGAAAATCTTCCACTCTGGGGAGGTTGTCCTCCCTGTCTGATCTGAGTGGTGCTGCCTCCAGGCCTCTTTACAGAGACTCATATAGATCCAGAACACAATGGAGATCTGGAGAGGACAGGGACAGGTAGAATAGATGATTCACCTGGACCACATCTATTATCCGTCCTGCCTACTTACATCCGTTGTCTTGAAGAAGGCAGATAAAAGTAGACAAGGAAGCTAATTCCATGACAGTGGGGACATGGCCACACAGTTTGCATTCAGTGGTGCTAAGGCCTTCTGGGGGATGATGGCTGGGCAGGGGTGTGTGTGCGTGTGTGAGAGAGAGCGTGTGTGTGTGAGTGTGTGAGGGTGTGTGTGTGTGTGAGGGTGTGTGTGAGAGAGAGCATGTGTGTGTGTGTGTGTGTGTGTGAGAGAGAGAGAGAGAGCATGTGTGTGTGTGTGAGAGAGAGAGCATGTGTTTGTGTGTGTGAGGGTGTGTGTGTGTGTGTGTGTGTGAGGGTGTGTGTGAGAGAGAGCATGTGTGTGTGTGTGTGAGAGAGAGAGAGAGAGAGAGCATGTGTGTGTGTGTGTGTGAGGGTGTGTGTGTGTGTGAGAGAGAGAGAGAGCATGTGTGTGTGTGTGTGTGTGTGTTTAGGGGGTGGAGGTGTGTGAGCCTGCAGGGTGGGCTAGTCAATACTGCTGACTGAACCAACAGCACTCGGCCTCCCTGGAGAAGGGAGCTCCTGAACTGTGGAGGGAAACTTCAAGTATTCACTGAATAAATGATCTAAAAGGCAAAGAATAAGAAACCCCATTAGAGATAAACAGCAACGTGCTGTTGGCTCGTTGTCACACAGTGTGAGTCAAACAAACATTCAATACCTTGAAAGAAACAAAAGATTTTTCTCCATATTTTGGTGTTATTTTTCAATACATTCAGGTTGACTTGCCGTATTGTACTTGCCCCTTTCTAAGTACCAGTATACAACTATGGTGTACTAGTACCTTCGATAGTTTTTTTTTTATATAGAAAAATGAGTTCCCATTGATTAATCCCACTCATTAAAACTCCTGTGATTGATCACAGATAATAAATCTTGTCTGCACTCAGCACATTCTACCAGATAATTCATCAAAAATAAGTCTCATTAAAATACACTATACTGCAATTATACTAAAATAAAATATCATACACTGGTTAACAAAGACATCCAGTTGTCAACCATTAACCATGGAAATGTAGCTCCATGTATTTTATCATCGCCCCAAATTAAAGTCAAACAAACAAAAGTTTAACCCCAGAAAACATTTCACGCCAAGACAGATATCATTACTGTAAAATAAATACGTAGTGTATTTACCATTTACATTGCTACTGTACAATATCCATCTTCAGTCAAAACATTATTTCACTATACAGTAGGTAATGATATATATATATAATAAAAAAAACTACTTTCATCTGAATTCAAAGGACGTTCCACGATCATCTTCTCTAACACAACCAATACTGTATGAAGTAAAACATGAGTCTGAAACATTAAAATATGCTTCAACCTTTTCAACGTCACCCTATCAGATGGAGGGTTGTGAGACCTCGCTGTGGCAGTGTCCTCGCGTGTTTGGACGGTCCAGCAGGACGTGGACTCTCCAGGTCTTCATGTCTTCATGGTGCAGATGGGGACCACGATGACCAGGATGACTGTGCAGGCCGCCGCAGCTATCAGAGCCCCGATCTTGCACACCTTAGCTCGGCGAAACTCTGCCTCTTTCCTTTTGAGCAGCGAATCATATCCGGGTGTGTAAATGTCCTCCATCCAATACTCCTAGGTTGTTGGGGTTCAGAGATTCCTGGGGTCTACAACAAGAAGAGGAAAATAAGAGCTCATTAAAATGCTGGGCTGAAAAGAAAAAAGCTTTTAGTTTGAGGGAGGAGATATTAACAGAGGGATTTGGAGAGTCTCTCAGATACTTATGTTGCATAAAGTAAAAATTGGTTATGAGCGAGTAGGAGCCAGAAAAAGAGGACAGAAAAAGAGCCATAATGCTGCTGTTCATCCTCATACAAACACAGAGAGAGGGAGAGAGAGAAAGAGAGAGAGGGAGAGAGGGAGAGAGCAGAGAGAGAGAGAGAGAGAGAGAGAGAGAGAATCCTGGGGTGTTTCTATACTCTTGCCTTTCACTACTCTGCAGTAGTTTGACACATATGTAAGTGATGATGCCCCACAAGGTGTATGTTAAAGTTAGTCCTGTTCTCCATCATGTCCTCGAGGTGTTTGGAGGCCCTCAGCATGTTGGGAGGCTCACAGACCACAAACACACTCCTGCCCTGAGGTCTCCTGCTCAGGTTAGACAGCAGAAACAGCAGGTCAGAGGCAGCAGTCATTTTGACAGTGAGTCCTGGCCTCTCAGCCTCTCAGCCCCAGCCTCTGTTATCTCCTAAATGGATTCTCCGATAAACAGGAACGTCGAGAGCGACGATCGATGGCGCCCGACCGGGACGCTCGTCCTTGTGGAGGCTGGATTCCTGCTGAGCTCCTGCTGAGCAAGGAGGGAAACCCTGCAGCACAGCCCTGCAACACAGCCCTGCAACACAGCCCTGCAACACAGCCTGCAGCACAGCCCTGCAACACAGCCCTGCAACACAGCCCTGCAACACAGCCCTGCAACACAGCCCTGCAACACAACCCTGCAGCACAGCCCTGCAGCACAGCCCTGCAGCACAGCCCTGCAACACAGCCCTGCAGCACAGCCCTGCAACACAGTCCTGCAGCACAGCCCTGCAACACAGCCCTGCAGCACAGCCCTGCAACACAGCCCTGCAGCACAGCCCTGCAACACAGCCCTGCAGCACAGCCCTGCAACACAGCCCTGCAGCACAGCCCTGCAACACAGCCCTGCAACACAGCCCTGCAACACAGTCCTGCAACACAGCCCTGCAGCACAGCCCTGCAACACAGCCCTGCAACACAGCCCTGCAACACAGTCCTGCAACACAGCCCTGCAACACAGCTCTGCAACACAGCTCTGCAACACAGCCCTGCAACACAGCTCTGCAACACAGCTCTGCAACACAGCCCTGCAACACAGCCCTGCAGCACAGCCCTGCAACACAGCCCTGCAACACAGTCCTGCAACACAGCCCTGCAACACAGCTCTGCAACACAGCCCTGCAACACAGTCCTGCAACACAGCCCTGCAACACAGCCCTGCAACACAGTCCTGCAACACAGCTCTGCAACACAGCCCTTGCAACACAGCTCTGCAACACAGTCCTCACTGACTCCCTGCCAGGGTCCCTTTTCTTAGAGAACAAAATAATAAAAAGGCTGGAGAAATGGAGAGAGAGAGAGAGAGAGGAAGAGAGAAGAGAGAGAGAGAGAGAGAGAGAGAGAGGAAGAGAGAGAGAGAGAGAGACAGAGAGAGAGAGAGAGGAAGAGAGAGAGAGAGAGAGAGAGGAAGAGAGAGAGAGAGAGAGAGAGAGAGAGAGAGAGAGACAGAGAGAGAGAGAGAGAGAGAGAGAGAGAGAGAGAGAGAGAGAGGAAGAGAGAGAGAGAGAGAGAGAGGAAGAGAGAGAGAGAGAGAGAGCGAGAGAGAGGAAGAGAGAGAGAGAGAGAGAGAGAGAGAGCGAGAGAGAGGAAGAGAAAGGATTGCGTGAGACGGGAGTGAGATGGAGAACGAGAGAGAGGAAGAGGGTGAAATAGAACATGCTTTAGTGTAGATTGTAATTATAATCGCTCTGTCTATTCAGATTAATTACAAATTAACAACATGAAATGAAATGTTATTCATGACTATTGCAGGGCCGGTTTAAGAAAATGCAATTGGATAATAATTATAGAATGACATATTCATTAACTAGACAGATGTGCAAGACTGCCCGGAATCTGATCATTTATGGAGAAAAGGACCGAGTCTTTCTCCTGGCCGTCTCTCTCTCTCTCTCTTCCTCCACCTTCCATGCAGTGTTGTGCTCTCTCTCTCTCTGTCTCTCTCTCTCTCTCTCTTCCTCCACCTTCCATGCAGTGTTGTGCTCTCTCTCTCTCTGTCTCTCTCTCTCTCTCTTCCTCCACCTTCCATGCAGTGTTGTGCTCTCTCTCTGTCTCTCTCTCTCTCTCTCTCTCTGTCTCTCTCTCTCTCTCTCTGTCTCTCTCTCTCTCTCTCTGTCTCTCTCTCTCTCTCTCTCTGTCTCTCTGTCTCTCTCTCTCTCTGTCTCTCTCTCCTCTCTCTCTCTCTCTCTGTCTCTCTGTCTCTCTCTCTTCCTCCACCTTCCATCCAGTGTTGTTCTGTCTCTGTGTGAAGCCATTGAATCAGGCCACAGTTCCCCCTGCCTTCCCTGCCAGTCTGTCTGTCTAGTATCTGGAGGATTACACAGTAATCCTGTGTCTTTGGAAGAGGTACACATCCAAGGTTAATTATATTGCCTACTTGGAAAACTCTCTGAATTGATCATAAGAAAATGAGAAATCAATGTTTTTTGAAGGTGACCAGAACACTGCTGCTCTGCTGCTCTACCTTGGTGAGGTTGGCCCTGTGTGTCCTTGGCTCTGGGCCCAACCAGCAGGGAGACAGGAAGGAGAGCTGATGATGAGAAGCAACACTGAAAACTCAGAGTAACACTCTCTGAACTAGAGCAGTAAACTGTTTGGTTTGCCAGACACAATTATTTCATGTGGAATATAAAGACTAGTTTACAGTCTGATTAGAGTCCCTCAGCACAGCCATCTCTGTGAGCTCATGGTTTTAACCTCCTCGAAGGTGTGTTCTGTCAAGAGGTAGTTCCAGAAGACCGTTATTCCAACGACACACCGAATCCAGTCCTTCCAACGTCACAAACGTCACATTTATAGACACGCTAATTATTGTCTAATTGGGTCACTTATCCCTGAGTTGCAGCTCCAGTGTTTTAACTGTGAGTATTATTGTGGACGAGTGGCATCCAAACCATGTTATGAAAAATGATTTTATATTGAATCTTTTATGCACTGTGTTGTTTACAGCACACAAGGACGTAGTATATTAAATTGCATTTCTGTTTGTCATTCTCACTCTATTTCCCTATCTTGTCTTTCCTTCAGCCCTCCCTCTTTCTATGTAACTCTCTCTTTCAGTGTCCTGATCGACAGTTGGTTGCTATTCTTATAGTGACGCCTCAGTATGTGGAACAATCTCGCAATCCTGCGAAATATGTTGAAATGATTTCTTGTTAGCCTCCCCTCCCCCTCCCACGACACAAGGATTCATCCTACGGTTTGAACTCAGTTTAAAAAGAACACTACCACTGTGGTTTAGCCTTCTCAAACAGAGGTGAGAGAGACGGTGGTCAGAAGATATCCAACACTGATGCATATTAGAAGCAATCAGTGATTGTTGTGATCATTCATTTGCACAGTTGAACAGTATAGGGAAGGACTGGATCTGTGTGACACTGTCTTTACATGCTAGTTCAGAATAATGTAGACGTGAAATGCACTTTCTGGTTAGTCAGATCCCATTCAAGTCTCTGTAGTTAAAGACGTTTACAATCCGTGTCTGATCATTTGACTTTCAGCCGACCTTGAAGGTCAGATTCTGTAAATATTGTTGTCCTTTTGTCAAGAAACAGTGTTGTTGCACATTAAAAAAATACCCCTGGTCAACACAAAGACTCTGAGATAAGATCGGTGATCACGGACGAGGAGGCGAACAAGAAAGCCCCCCCCGTCAGCAGTCCTCGCTCCCCCAGGACCCCTGGCTGAACACACACACACACTGACACACTCTGACACACTCCCAGCCCACATCCTAACACCACCAAGCGGAGGTAACAGCTGACCAGCAGGTCTAACTAGCAGTTACCTTTTTACATTTAATCATTTATCAGACGTTCTTATCCACAAGTACAGGGACCTTCCTGAGGCAAGTAGGGTGAAGTGCCTTAACCAAGGACACAAACGTCATTTTGGCATGGCTGGCATTCGAACCAGGAACCTTTGGATTAAAAAACCCAACTCCCTTACTGTGAGCCATCTGGCTCCCACTAGTAATACTGTTATCAGGGTTAGACAGCAGCACCAAGCCAAGCATTGCACTAGAGGTTATATCAACACAGGGCTAGCATCAACACCAAGGTTAACATCAGCACCACAACGTTATCAACCACCCTAACATCATCCCCAGCATCAACATCAACAATACTGTCCCTAACTCTAACATGGAAGTGGTGTGTTGTGCCTGAGATGAGATGAATACCAACAGAGGCCTCGTGCTTCATGTTCCTCCTCACCTGCAGGTCCAGAGCTGTGAGCTGTTTGCCCTTCTCTCCAGAGTTGCGTTTGTATTCCTCGATGGTCCAGGAGGGCTGTCCTCGTTTGCCTTCAGACAGGCCGCTCAGCCGCAGGTCTGTGTACAGGGGGCTCCCCTTCATGTGAGCCTTGACGGAGGGGGGGGAACGGGTGCGGGGAGAACACCTGCTCCACCAGGTAGGAGTCCTTGGGGGGCTTCGAGGAGCGATGGGCCGGGGGGAACTCATACTGACGCTCACGCTCCATCTGTGGAGGGGGCAGAGAGGTCAAAGGTTAGAGGGGAAACAGGAGTTTGTGAGGAGACCCATCTGAGTATGAACAGAGGTATTATATTCCTAAGGTATGATACTCCTAAGCAGCCATATAGTACCAGTATCCAGGCTGAAAAGCATGGCACAGCCGTTGGCACGGTGATTACAGCTGCTCCTGCTGAAAATGGTCTCTCACACACCATTAAATGAGAAATATACTCGTCCACTATTTCTCCACACAGAACAGAAACTTAGGTAAGCAATCTGTCAGGAGGAAGCCATGTTATGAAGCACAATGTTTGTTTTTAATATCTGCGAGCCAGCTGTATGATTCATGCCCTCAAGGAGAGAGGGTCATTTTCCGGGAAAGACGGAGAACCATGACAAACTGCTCCCTTTGTGTAATGATCAGGATGCACAGATGTTTTTGGTTGAATAAACATAAACACTTGTACTAAATCCATCACCTCCTCGTTTGGCAAATGACTCTGATAACTCTGGGAAATTACTTTATTAACCAAGGAGATTTAAATCTCACAGACGATAAAAGCTGTCAAGTCCTCGATTTTCTTTGGCGCCATTAAAAAAAAGTCATTATTCAATACTAATTAGAGAGAAAATGGTCAGGCTTGAATTTGATTAATTTCCAAAAAGCTTATATTTATATTCTGTCTCATGTGACTAGTTACTCCTTGTTGTTGGAGAGATAAACAACGTTCCACACTCCCAGTACATTGATCTCAGCGATCTTCAGGCAGTTAAAAGAACCTTAATTTAGATGAACACTACATTTTTATGAGCTCACCACAGACCTCTGCCCTCAGACTGTTGAAGTAAACATCCGTTTAACCACCACTGGTGACAGGACTCTCCAGGGTCAGAGAAGGTGACACCAATCTGATCCTGCTGCAGTCTAATTGTCTCTCAAATACAATGCTGGAAGTCGCGTGTGTGTTTGTGTGTGTCCGTGTGTGTTCATGTGTGAACTCAGTTCTCTTCCGTCTTGAGAAAAGCTCTTTTTTCCACGTCACAATCTGCATCCTGTGTTAATTGGACTGCTGAGCTTTCGGAAGAGAGAAATCCATAGTCATGTGTGTTTCACACCTCCATACTGATCAATACACCCCCCCCCCCCCCCCCCCCTTCTCAGTAAAAATTTATCTCTGTGTGTTGGATATGGAGTATGACATAAGCTTAATTTCTATTTGCTAGCTGTGTAAATCTCTCTCAAGAGTGCGTTGCATGAAGTGGTACTACAGAGTAGTCTACCGTGTACTGTTTTACTGAACACAGTCACCTGAATAAATAAACTGCATCCGGAGACCCTTTTCAACTCCGTGTTTTCAGCGCAGCCCTGAGAAATGCAGAACCATCTAGTGACAGCTGAGGATGTTTGTGACTAAACTGATGCATGGATGTTTTCTGACTGCTTTCCCACCGCTCTGTCACCTTCCTCATCTCTGTGGCAGTCTGCTCTGCCATCACACCTGCCTTACTGCTCCTCTGAATCCTGTTCAGAAGCTCTGTCACCTTCCTCATCTCTGTGGCAGTCTGCTCTGCCATCACACCTGCCTTACTGCTCCTCTGAATCCTGTTCAGAAGCTCTGTCACCTTCCTCATCTCTGTGGCAGTCTGCTCTGCCATCACACCTGCCTTACTGCTCCTCTGAATCCTGTTCAGAAGCTCTGTCACCTTCCTCATCTCTGTGGCAGTCTGCTCTGCCATCACACCTGCCTTACTGCTCCTCTGAATCCTGTTCAGAAGCTCTGAACACAGAAGCATAGACAGGAAATAAGAGGGAGGGCTGGGGAGAGGAAGAGAGGAGGGGGGAGAGAGAACGGCTGGGAGGTGAGGAGAGGTGGGGGGGGGGGGGGGGGGTTCCAGAACCTTCTCTATGGGTTTAGGTTGATCTGCGTTTGTGAAGCTTTTGGTGACACTGATTGTAAAAAAAGGGCTAGCGATTACATAAACAATTGGTTGATTTGAATTGGATGATTTGAGGGGCGTGGCTAAACTGCTCTAGTCTCTCTCACTGAAGACAATTCCTTTACTGGAGGACCGGAGAATACCAGGAATGTCCAGTACTCCATTATTTACTCCCTTTAGTAATTTCCTAGTCTACTATACACTGCAAGTCAACATTTCCTAATAACGTCTACCTGAGGCGAGCAGTTCACAGAGGTAATGGCAGTGTGGGGACTGGGAGGCAGTAACAGTGATACGGCTGACTTGGTTATATAGCAGCTCGGTATATATGGGCTCTATACGTCCACAAATGACAGTGTTGGGTATATATGGCAGCTCTGTGTGCAGGGTCTGCACCTAACAACCCCACATGACAGAGAGGTGAAGCAGGAGAACCTGGCTGACATTCATCTTGGCTCCATGCCAATAGAGACCCGACGAATGGAGAAAGTGAGGAAGAGAACGTATATAGGACTTGGAGGATGGAGAGAGGGAGAGAGAGAGAGGGAGAGAGAGAGAGAGAGGGAGAGAGCGATAGAGAGAGGGAGAGAGCGAGAAAGAGAAAGAGAGAGAGACAGAGAGAGAGAGAGAGAGGGAGAGAGAGGGAGAGAGGGAGAGAGAGAGACAGAGAGAGACAGAGAGAGAGAGAGAGAAAGAGAGAGAAAGAGAGAGACAGAGAGAGAGAGAGAGAGAGACAGAGAGAGAGAGAGAGAGAGAGAGAGAGGGAGAGAGGGAGAGAGAGAGACAGAGAGAGACAGAAAGAGAGACAGAGAGAGAGAGAGAGAGAGAGGAAGGGAGCAAAATAACGTAGACACGGGGAGAGAGACCCTGAGAGATGGATTGAGAGATGGATTGAGAGATGGATTGAGAGATGGATTGAGAGAGTGTTAAAAGAGAGTAGATAGGATTTGTTTCGAGCAGAAAACCAATAATTGAGGTTGATGGCATAATGGGGTGGTAAATTGGTCAAATTATTCTAGATTAAATAAAAGTTATAGATTAAATATGAGTTAGATTTGCACACAATATTGCTGGATGTCAAAGAACCTTTAAATAACAATTTTTTTCTAGTAGTATGCATTAACCAACTACTGGCCATTTTTCCACCAGTAAGACTGATATTGGGTTCTGACCCAGCATGTGTATCTGACTAAGATCATCAAGATGATACATGAAGAGGGGGAGGCAGCCATTACTGAATGACACCATTAACAGGCTGTAATCAGTCCTGGTCAGGCAGACACACAAGCAAACACACACGCAAACACACACGCTCTTTTATATGAAGAGGCCATGCTAGCCAGGCCAGGCTCTGAGAGGTGCTAACACAGCTCTCGGGTCACAACCCATTTCAGATAGCATGCACTCCATTTGGCTTCCCAAGGAAAGGTCAGAGGGAATCACTGGTCTGCAACACCTGACAATTGGGACTGGCATTTCAACCCCCCCTGTTCCCAGCCGGAAGTGGGCGGGGCCTGGTAGGGGGGTGGGGGAGGGAATGCAATTAACATGCCAATCATCTGTCTCCAAACAGGGAGATCCACGGCCTTGAAGAGCGAGGCTGCGGAGGAGTGGGTGGGGTCCACCCACCGGGTTTCACTGAGTCAGAGGAGTCAGGAGGCTGAGTGGTTAAGGTGTTGGGGTAGTGATCATCAGTCACCAGGTCGATTTCCCGGCTAAGGCAACATGACGTTGTGTCCTTGGTCAGGGCATCTCACCCTACTTTCCTCAGGGGGGAATGTCCCTGTATGTGCTGTAAGGCACTCTGGATAAGAGAGTCTGCTGAATGACTGAATGTAAAATGTAAAAAATGGAAATGTACTTCACAAAGAAATGTAAATGTACTTCACAACACCCTGAACCTTTGTAGAGGCTGTTTCCTGTGTGACACACCAGCAGGGCTGTCTCTGTCCTGACAGCTGCTGATGGATGAACCAGAGCTCCACCCTGAAAGCATCTAAACACCTCCAGGCCAAACATCCATCCCCCAGTCCAGCACCTTTCTCTCTCCCTGATCCGTTAACATGGACATCCCCTCTCAGTGTAAATGGTCTTTGTGAACTGGACTGTGATAAAGGATTGATACATGGACAACTCCTCCCCATCCATGGTCCTTCTGACAGCATCTGGGCTGCTGTGTTGTTGAAGGGAAGATCTGAGAGGTTTGCTGTGTAATTACTGACATCATGAACTGAGGAAGAGATCACATCCCAACTCCCTTCTGCCACCTTGTCAACTCATCAGCTAATAGGATTTTGTGTACAGAGGCTAGTCAGGCAGATGACTATGAATGCAAACGTGCTACACTAGCCACTCTCTCTCTCCTCTAGGGAGGCAAGTGGCTGAGTGGTTAGGGAATTAGGTTGGTAATCAGAAGAGTTCCAATCCCGGCCCATGCCAACATGACGTTGTGTCTTTGGGAAAGGCACTTCACCCTACTTGCCTCAGGGGGGAATGTCCCTGTACTGGCTCTAAGTCACTCAGTCTGCTTACTACATGTAACGTAAACATAATCTCAAACTCCTTGTTTGCTACCCAGGCACCCCTGCGGGAGGGGGGGGGGGGGGGGGGGAATGGGCCCAGCCGAGACGAGTCCACTAACACATCCTCCACATCCATCTGCCTGCTTGTTCTTTGAAGTTAAACGAGAAAACACATCGAAATGTTGATGATCTCTTGAACAGAACCCATGCTAATTACCTATGCTGATTACCCAGATGTTCAATACATGTAAACTGACTATTGAGTGTCAGATCTTTTAATTCCACATAAATGGGCGATTAAGTTTGGGGTTTTATACATACATGTGTATTGCCTCATTAGCCATCGGTCTATAATGCTGCTGTCACAGCACTATATATACATACAGCTAATTGATTTCTTTGTTGGGATCTGAATACTCAACTAGTAGATGCATTACTGGAGATGCTTGCCTTATAATTGCAACTTGTTTGGCTGAATGCTCTTATGGCTTTTCCCTTGTTGGTTTCTCACGATGTCTGTTTCATAATCTATAAACCTGCTATGTTTGGGAACTAGGATCAGTTGCTTTGATCAGTGACTGATGCTCTTTTTTAAAGCTCTCTCTTGGAAGTCGCTGTAGATAAAATCATCTGCTAAATGAATAAAGGTAAATGTTAATGCATCTAAAAAAAAAATATATAATAATAATAATAATATCCATTTAGCAGATGCATTCATCCAGAGCAATTTACAGTAAGTACAGGGATATTCTCCCTGAGGTAACTAGGGTAAAGCGCCTTGCCCAAGGACACAACTCCACATAGCCACAACCGGGAATCGACCTCACAACTTTCCGATCATGACCCCATTTCTTAACCGATAAGCCACCTGACATCCATCTAGTTCCTTCAGTATTTCTATGACAGTTATGTTAACTACAGTATTGCAGCTACCAAACAAAGACACATGCTAGGATAAGGACGGATGGTTCTTACTTCTTTGGCTTTCCTGTGTCTGTCCTTGTTGTCTCTGTCTCTGTCTCTGTCTCTGTCATGGTCCCTGCTACGCTCCTTCTCTTTGCCCTCTTCTCCAGGGTGGTTTGAATAGGACACTGTCCTCCAATCGCGAGGGGAGTTGGTGATGCTGGCGACCTTTGACTCTGTGGCGCTGTTCTCCTCGTTGAGCGAGCGCGATGACCTCCGGGTGAACATGGTCTTCTTGAGAGCCTTCACCCGCAGGCTCTCGCTGTTACTGCCCTCCGAGCAGCACCACTCTCCAGAGCCACTGTCCCCCTTGATGGTGTGACCTGTGGTGTGGCACTGGAACACGTGTGGGGAGAGGGTGGGGTCTTGATGGGAGTGGAGGTGGTCTGGGGTGGCGTTGGAGCCCGAGGCAGAGGCTGTGTCCCCAGGCCGGCCAATGCTCTCTGGTTCCTGGATCTTCTCATCCAGCTTGTTGAGTTTGGAGAGCACCTGGGAGATCTCTCCTCTCACCCCTGACAGAGACTCTAACTTCTTCTCGATCTCTCCGATCCTCGTCACCAGCTTGCACACGCTGGACTTGAGCTCGTCATCGGTGCTCTCCAGGGAGTTAAAAAGTCGGTCCAGCTTGGACTTGGCCAGCTTGACTGTGTTGCGTTCGGGAGAACTGTCGCCATCCGACTTCAAAGTCAACTGAGAGATGGATCCGTTACTGTTGTAGCAGGAGGATTGGATGATGCCCAGAGAGTCGCACACACTCATGTCATCGAGGAAGCGGAAAATATCGCTAATATCGTCGCTGACGATCTCAGAGTCTTCATCGGAGTGTTTGAAAGGGTGTCTCTCTCTCTCGCCATACTTGGCATTTCTCGCTGCGTACTCTTTCAGTTTCCTCTGCTCTGCTTGCTCTGTCTGAGTTCCAATACTGGATGAGCAGTCCATGTTGTCTCCTTGGAAAGAGGAGCTGTGGGTGGGTTTGTCTCTGAACCGTTTCCCCATCTCTCTTTTCTCCCCAGCCCGGTCTGGCCCGCACCCCATAGAGGCTACATCTTTGCTCTTCAGCCCGTTGGTTTTCTTCGCGAACCCAGAAGGGGAGGCAGTCACCTTCTCCTTGGCGTTTTGGAAGTGCTGCTCGTTGTCTTTGTTGATGACACTGACGTTATGGCGGTGGTTGTCTTTCAGCGGTTTCCCGTTGAGGAATGACCTCTCAAAGTCCGGAGGACCTTCCTCAGTGTTCAGACTCAGGCTCTTCACCGGCCAAGATGGCTGCTTTCCAGGTCTGCTGACTCTCCGGGAGTTCACACACTCCGAGACTGTGGTTGGCCCGAAGTACGTCGATGCTTGGAGGTCATCCAGGCTCTCGTGTTTTGCTCGCCGTTTCTCCTGGACGGGTGAGCTGACAGAGGGTTCGAAGTACGGGTTGCTGTAGGGCAGCTCGAAGCTGTGGTTGAAGAAGGTTGCAGGTTTGTGAAGCTCCCTCCGGTGGAACCCTCCACTGGCTTTACCAGCAGGTTGGGACTCAACACCCTAAAGAATAACGTTAGATAACATCATGTTAATAAAGCAATAAAACACTGTAACACAGCATTTACTAGACATGAATTCATAAGATATTCATGGTGGTTGAGTTGTGGACAATGTGTTTGTATGTATGTATACTACAATGTTTTACTAAGATGGATCAGTACAGTACAAATAAAAAAAGACATACAAGTCAAATTAAAATTGACTTTAAAATTCCAGACATGATGACCAAGGACAAGGAAACTAGACCATGAAGGACTAAGGTACTGACCTGCGCTGAGAATGCTTGCAGGTTGTGGAAGTCCTCCTTGAAGATGTTCCTCTTCTGGATGCAGGAATGGATGGTAAAAGGTTCTGCATGGTTGATGTGCTGGAGGGAGTCCTGGTCTGTGGTGGACTCACTGTCGATGTCCATGGGAAAATAGGTGCTCTGCATCTCGCAAGGAGGAGAGGGAGGGCTGCCGCTGGAGTACTGGGGCAAATGCTGCAGCTTGTCCAGCGACGCTGCTCTACATTTCAAATCCTTGTTGACGCCCAATAGGAAGTTTGGGTCGGAGGTGGGGATGAACTGCTGGCAGTTGTTGCAATCCGATGTAGGACAAGGGGAGGTGTTTTGGGGCAGGGGGAGGCGGTGGTGCACCCCCCTGGGGTGGTCCATGTGGTCGTACCCTCCCCTCTCGCAGTCCTGGAACTTATAAACCTCCGTGTCTGACCTACATGACTCGAAAGACTGGTTCTTGTGGATCTTGGGTCTGTGGCCCATGGGAAGCTTATCTTTGGCGATGCCTCCGTTCATCTGGATAAGGTTGAACATGGTGACGATGTCTGCCGCCACCATCAGCTTCTTGGACTGCTGGTCCTCCACCGAGCAGCGCATCTTGTCCCTGAACAGCGTGGCGGGGAAGGCAGGGTCCAGGCAGGCTGTGTAGAAGAGCAGGCTCCGCAGCTTGGCCAGGTGGACCAGGTCGAAGCGAGCACACAGGGACTTGCACAGGTCCTGGTAGGACACGGTGCGGTGCTTACTGTCCAGCTCCTCCAGTATCCTCATCAGAAAAAGAGAGTACTCCGGAAGAGGATCCATGTCTCCTATCTGATCAGAACAGATGTGATACCTGCGAAGGAGACAGTACGTTACAAAACGTCAATTGCTGTTTGTTTCCTCACAATTTAAAAGCGTTTCGATTTTCTAGGCCAGTGCTAACTTCTCTTTTCATTGTTTAGAAACAAGAACAGTCCGTTGTTGACTTCACGTCAGCTGCAGCAGTTTGATAACAGATGCATTCATCAAACCCACAGTTCCATAAAAATAAACAGGAGAGCAGCGCCAAATGCTTTAACATAAAACAAACTGGGCAGAATCATATTTTCTCGGTGCCTGCCCAGGTTTCAAAAAGGACACATTGCTATTCCAAGCATTGATAAGATGTGAAATACTGGAGTGTTTCATTATCACTCGCATACCCACACATTCAGCCTCTTCATAAACAGAGAGAGGACATCATGATCACAGCAGCAGTCCCGCATCAGGGGAAATAAACTCACCTGCCGTTCTGTCCTGTTAAACGATATCCGAGAAAAGCTCCGAAAAATAGTATCTATGCATCAAAACATCCGAAACATGATGGTAAAGTTTATGCACACATTCATCTGCCAAGTGAAAAATACATTCCGTGTGGAAATGCTATTCAAGACAAACAAGCTCATCAATTATCATCTTTCAAATCAATCCATGTTTCCTTCTGTGTGGACACATCATCAGACCCCCAGAGTTCTCCCTCTGCTCCTCTGCTCCGCGTGCTGCTGGAGCTGCCCGGGTTCTGATGCGCGTGTGCTGCTGAAACAGACTCGAGCGCCTTTGTTTCCACCTTGAATGACGTCATGACACCTAGAACACCAACTGCGAGGAGATAAACCCAGAGGAATGTATTTATCATGATAAGAGCAGATGTTCTTATTCGCCGTTGAAATGGCTGACTGTTCAGCATTTTCACTTTGTGAAATCTGCATTCATCAGAACTGTTGGGACTGCAGTCAGGTGATTCTGCAGGTACAGCTGCACATATGTTTCAGTTTAAACCTTCTCTCCTGGAAGTCGCTTTGGATAAAAGCGTCTGCTAAATGAATACATGGTAATGATGTTATGTAAAATCGATAAATGTGAGATTTTAATCTGCGTCTTGGACTGAAAACGATTCATGTACACATCAGGAAAATACCAGTTAATGATAGTTTATAGGCAGGTAACATATCTATTTTGGTAAGGAAAGACGTGCAATCTGCTCCATTTTCCTATTTAAGCAGTCTGATTTGTCCCCAGATGGAGTCTTCATTTTATATGTCCCTGTACTCGCTGCAAATCGCATAAAAGCATCCTTTAAACGACTTAAATGTCCTATATTCCGGTATTTCATCATCTCACACATGAACCATTTCCCACAAAATGTTCAATCCTGAAGTTGCTGCTGCTTCAGAGGTGAGCCCACGGAGACCACTCACATATTACCAGACCAGAGCAGTCACCATGAAAAAAGAGTTGTAAAGTAATAAGGTGTGCTAAATCTAGAGCTCTTAGTTTTCCGGCTGACTCAGCAGGCGTTAATTGGGGCTGAGGGGAGCGCAGTCAGGGATCTCAGAGATAGACTTAGTGTAGAAAGGGGGCAGGTAACTCACCATTACTTCTCCAGCACCACCAACGAATGGGACTCGCTGTTCTGTGAATACTCATTATTGTTATGAGTCTCTCCATCTGTGGAAGGCACATTCTCAAGATACAAGACTTTGGATTGACCTTATGTTCAAACTATCATTTGAATGTCTTCCTGTGATGCATAAGAGTGCATCTTACTGTTCTGTAAATCACAAAGGCACTTTGACGCACGAGGAAATTGGTGGGGCTACAACTTGCTGGTCAACATGCACATGGTCACATTAGCTTGAAGATGTGAGCTGCAAATCGCACAGCTGTCACAACGACAATGGTGAATTGAAATAATTGGAATTAAAGTACCGTAATGTGAAGTACAAGTTGCTGTACACTTGGAAAACAAACCTGTTTAAAAACTGTAAAAACAATTAATTATTTCCTTTTCTTAGCAGATTCTGATTAGAAAAACAGACTTTGCAGGTGTTCTTCACTGTAATATGATATAATTGAATAGCTAAGCGGGGTCAGATGGCTCAGCGGATGGCTCAGCGGGTTAAGGCGGGTTAAGGCGGTGGCCTCATGATCAGAAGGTTGTGAGATTGAGCCCCGGCTGTGGCTATGTGACGTTGTGTCCTTGGGCAAGGCACTTCACCCTACTTGCCTCAGGGAGAATGTCCCTGTACTTACTGTAAGTCGCTTTGGATAAAAGCGTCTGATAAATGAATAAATTTAAATTTAAATTTTAAGCGCAGCACATTATCAAGCAGAAACCGAAGCCAAATGCCACATCTCTCTTGTGATTACGTTGGTAAATGCCTTTCAGCATATTGCCACGCAAGACTTTAATGTGATTTATAAGCTCTGCTGTTTGCATAAAGAACATGCGTGTGTATTTGTGTGTGTGTGTGTGTATTTGTGTGTGTGTGTGTGTGTATTTGTGTGTGTGTGCGTGGGATTTGAATGGTTTCTCAGTTGTCTGCTAAGTCATCTATTTCTTCCCTGGATGCAAAACTGTTTCTTGCTCTGGTTCATCTGTAAAAAGGTACAATTAAAACAGAAACAGTCTTACCCCTCACCTGATGAGACAGTCTCTGCTCTACCACTGACATGCAGGAAGCTCTGGTAGAAGAACCTGGCTGTTGAAGTGAGTTCCCTCGTCATGTTTGATGCTAACGAAGAGAACTGGCCAATCATTCTTTAGAACACCCTTCAGTGCTCCAGGATTGGAGAGATTCAAACATATCGGCCTGACATAATTAACAACATAATTGTCTTTAATTAAAACTGTAGAACAACTGATAATTCAATAGATGACCACAATACAAGCTTCCCCTCTGTGTGTCATGACATAGGAAGTAATGAAAGGCTGGATCATAGGAGCTAGACTACACTGTACATGTCTCACATCATTACTCTGAGGTCAAATCCCAGAAGTGTCATTAAGAATGAATCCAGTATGTATGTGTGTAACTACAATAAATATGCAGTGATGATTGGTCTCTCTGTGGCCCTGCTGAAGCCACGCAGTACATATCCACACACACACACAACCCGCACACACACACATTCTCTGTACCCCAGTTTCTGCTCGGTGGAGGTCCCCCTCATTAAAGACCTTCAAGAGCTTTTATCGTTGAGAGGTTCAAGTTGGAGGAATCAATTCTCCAGCTCCCCTGAATGTCCCAGCCCAGTCTCAGCTGACCTCTGACCCCCAGCTTCGCCAGCCTTCCACTGTGCCCAGATCTGTGGAAGATACCTTTCTCACTGGATAAACATCAGAGAACAGATTCCCAGTTCTCCAAAACTACAAGCATCTTCCTCTTCCCTTCCAACCAGACTGTAGCATAAGTGTTCTGAAACGTGAGCCACACGATGGTGCGTTCGTCTGGTCGGATCTGTCCCCCTGCAGCCCAGCACTGACGGTCTCACCTCAGGTTCAGGGGGAGAGGGCAGCCAGAGGAATCCAATACTGCATGAGCTCATTTCATTGATGCAAATGTTTCACTTAACCTCCCTGTGGCACTCTGGCTGCCATGGCGACAGTGTTTTCTGTGGCACCATTAAATCATCCTCTCTCCCTCTCGTGGCTGTTGATGTTTACCTTGCCCGCCCTCTCCTTCACGCTCATCTCTCTCTCTCTCTCTCTCTCTCTCTCTCTGTCTCTCTCTCTCTCTCTCTGTCTCTCTCTCTCTCTCTCTTCCCCTCTCGTTCTGTTTCCCACCAGCCTCTATCATTCTCTTGCTCACCTTATTTTTTTTTTTTATCTCACTCCATTTTTCTCTTCTGTCTAGCTCTCTGCCTCTAATTTACATTCAGGAGACTTCGTCTCAATGTCGTGCTTTAACTACCGGCCACGTTGCAGTAGCCATAGCCTGGGTTCAGCTAGCAAAGACAAATGGCTTCATTGTCATTGAGCCTAAAAGTGGAGCCATAAAACAAGTGAGAACTGTCAGAGGACGCAGATCTGGGATCTGAGCAGAGTGTCTGCAGTGGACTCACCATGAGGATGCACCCTGCTATGATCTGAACACAGTCCCTCCCCACACATGTCCACAACACATGACACAAACTACAGCCCATTTCCTCACACGCACAAGTTCGGAATTATGAACCAATACAAAGTTAAGATTTTTTTGTTGTTGAAATGTTTATATATTTATATTTGGCTGTAGCCTATTATATTGATGGACATGTATGCTGTAAATTGAGTTTCATTTGGAAATAATAACATGTATTAGATTGTGGAATTGAAAAAGCACCCGCATCCCTCTCTCCGTTCCCCCCTCTCTCCGTTCCCCCCTCTCTCTCTCTCTCTCTCTCTTTCTCTCTCTCTCTCTCTCTCTCTCTCCTTCTTTCTCTCTCTCTCTCTCCGTTCCCCCCTCTCTCTCTCTCTTTCTCTCTCTCTCTCCTTCTCTCTCTCTCTCTCCTTCTCTCTCTCTCTCTCCTTCTCTCTCTCTCCTTCTCTCTCTCTCTCTCTCTCCGTTCCCCCCTCTCTCTCTCTCTCTCTCTCTCCTTCTCTTTGGATCTGAGGAAAGGTCAGGCAGCTTCAGGCTGCTGTGTCTGGTTCCCAGGGTGTCGTGGCGTGGAGATTAAATGCTACATTTACAAATGGATGACTACTTCATCCATACCATTAACCCAGCTGAACTGTCAGTTAGAATGAACTTCTTTCCCTGGTATATTTCATGACAGAACAGTGAAAGCTTGGAGTCTGTTGGAAGTGGGATGATGATTGTCATGAGCAGGCCTGTACCAAGCTAGCATGATGCTCTGGGAGTCTGAAAAAAACAACCTTCTGCAGGCAGCAGCTTTCATAACAAACTGATTCAAGCCGCCCCATCCGATACAGCTGCTGTGTTAATTACAGCCTCACGTCGTTTGTTATCTGTTGGCATACAAGCTTCAGCTGGGAGAGGAGACTGCAGAGACTGCAGTCAGCATGCTGGTCCAGGGGGTTAGAGTGTCCATCACATACCTCCAAACTACCCCCCATCTCCCCATCTCCCCTCTGTATCTGCCCCCTCCCCTTCACCCCCCACCCCCTCCTGCTCGGCGCTCCATGAAGTCCTACTGAACAGCGTGTTCACTCAGAGGGAGGCTCCAGTACCTCAGCAGAATGATCCTCCACTCCATCACATGATTTATACATTTTGGAGAGAGAGAGAAAAAAAACCTGCTCTCTTTTTGAAAAATGACCCACTTAAGGAAACAAGCTTGTAGCTTCATCCAGGCTGAGCTGGGAGCTAATAAATGACATTTCTATCTAGATACATAGTTTAGTACATTAATTGATAAATGTAAAAACACGTTAAGGAGAGTGGCACGCATGTGTGTGTGTGTCTTTGTGCAGGTGTGTGTGCGTGTGCGTGTCTTTGTGCAGGTGTGTGTGCGTGTCTTTGTGCAGGTGTGTGTGCGTGTGCGTGTCTTTGTGCAGGTGTGTGTGTGTGTGTGTGCGTGTCTTTGTGCAGGTGTGTGTGCGTGTGGCTGCTGAGTGACAGCAGTGTCCCAGGCCACAACCCAGCCTGAATTGACATCTCTGAAATGTTACCTGTCACCTGAGGCTGTGGATGTCACTCACACACCTCCTCACTGAGGGGCAGGTGGGAGGAGGGAGGAGGGAGGGAGGGAGGGACGCAAGAGGAGGAAGGGAGACAAAAGAAAGGGAGAGGATCGAATAAGGGTAAGAATGGGCAACACGAAGATATGGTTTTGAAGAGAAAAAAATTCAAAGAAATTGAGAGAGAGGGGGGGAAGAGAGAGAGAGAAAAAGACAGAGAAATAGGAAAATGGAGAGGGGGCTGTGCTTCCTGAAAGGTCAGCAGTCCTCACACATCAGAAGAACTGCTGGCAGATGAGCTAAAGAACATCTTCATCTTCTTCACTCAGGACAGGTGTAAAGACCGTCCTCATCCTCACTCAGGACAGGTGTAAAGACCGTCCTCATCTTCACTCAGGACAGGTGTAAAGACCGTCCTCATCTTCACTCAGGACAGGTGTAAAGACCGTCCTCATCTTCACTCAGGACAGGTGTAAAGACCGTCCTCATCTGCTGTGACAGTCTGCTGTGACAGTCTCCTGTGACAGTCTGCTGTGACAGTCTGCTGTGACAGTCTCCTGTGACAGTCTCCTGTGACAGTCTGCTGTGACAGTCTGCTGTGACAGTCTGCTGTGACAGTCTCCTGTGACAGTCTCCTGTGACAGTCTCCTGTGACAGTCTGCTGTGACAGTCTGCTGTGACAGTCTGCTGTGACAGTCTCCTGTGACAGTCTCCTGTGGACAGTCTGCTGTGACAGTCTCCTGTGACAGTCTGCTGTGACAGTCTCCTGTGACAGTCTGCTGTGACAGTCTGCTGTGACAGTCTGCTGTGACAGTCTCCTGTGACAGTCTCCTGTGACAGTCTCCTGTGACAGTCTGCTGTGACAGTCTGCTGTGACAGTCTCCTGTGACAGTCTCCTGTGACAGTCTCCTGTGACAGTCTGCTGTGACAGTCTGCTGTGACAGTCTCCTGTGACAGTCTCCTGTGACAGTCTCCTGTGACAGTCTCCTGTGACAGTCTGCTGTGACAGTCTGCTGTGACAGTCTCCTGTGACAGTCTCCTGTGACAGTCTCCTGTGACAGTCTGCTGTGACAGTCTCCTGTGACAGTCTGCTGTGACAGTCTCCTGTGACAGTCTCCTGTGACAGTCTCCTGTGACAGTCTGCTGTGACAGTCTGCTGTGACAGTCTCCTGTGACAGTCTGCTGTGACAGTCCTATCTGACACAGACTGGGAATCACATTTATCCATGACACCACTGCTGACACTTCATGTTATGTGGATCCCATAAATCTCACGCACTGCAAATCACTGTGCATCTATTCTGCCTGCCTGCACAGCCTGTCTGAAGGCATTTTAACCCACAGAGAGAGAGTGGCTCCCTGCTGCTTGACTTGGTAAGATGATGTATCATTGGGTCTGCAGGACTGCAGGAGTCTAGGGTGAGATCCTGGACCTATGAGCTCCTACAGGACTTCCCCTCCACATTAACATTCAGTCATTTATCAGACGCTCTTATCCAGAGTGACTTAACAGCAAGTACAGGGACATTCCCCCCTGAGGCAAGTAGGGTGAAGTGCCTTGACCAAGGACACAACGGCATGTAGTCACAGCCGGGAATCGAACTCACAAACTTCCAATCATCCAACACCTTAACCGTTGAGCCACCTGACCCCTCTTTCTCTCTGGGAGTATCTAGAGACAGACCTGATGACAGCTGAGCGCTGAGGGATCCCTGACTAGACCAGACTAGCCCACATGGATAATATTATTAATATTGCTATAACATAAAGGCATTACAGCTACAGGACAGGTGTAAAGACCGTCCTCATCTTCACTCAGGACAGGTGTAAAGACCGTCCTCATCTTCACTCAGGACAGGTGTAAAGACCGTCCTCATCCTCACTCAGGACAGGTGTAAAGACCGTCCTCATCTTCACTCAGGACAGGTGTAAAGACCGTCCTCATCTTCACTCAGGACAGGTGTAAAGACCGTCCTCATCCTCACTCAGGACAGGTGTAAAGACCGTCCTCATCTTCACTCAGGACAGGTGTAAAGACCGTCCTCATCTTCACTCAGGACAGGTGTAAAGACCGTCCTCATCCTCACTCAGGACAGGTGTAAAGACCGTCCTCATCTTCACTCAGGACAGGTGTAAAGACCGTCCTCATCTTCACTCAGGACAGGTGTAAAGACCGTCCTCATCTTCACTCAGGACAGGTGTAAAGACCGTCCTCATCCTCACTCAGGACAGGTGTAAAGACCGTCCTCATCCTCACTCAGGACAGGTGTAAAGACCGTCCTCATCTTCACTCAGGACAGGTGTAAAGACCGTCCTCATCTTCACTCAGGACAGGTGTAAAGACCGTCCTCATCTTCACTCAGGACAGGTGTAAAGACCGTCCTCATCTTCACTCAGGACAGGTGTCCCCCAGATTGGGGGAAGGGCTGACTTTGTTGTTGTTGTGGTGTCTGGTGAATCTGTGAGGCTGTTTGGAGACAAAGTCAGTTATTTTCTGCAACTCCCATAATGCTCCTGTCTAGCAGACTGTCTGACTCCTCTCTGTGTTGACACAAGGAAGTGTGTGTGTGTTTCCCTCAGTGTGTGGGTGTGTTTCCCTCAGTGTGTGTGTGTGTTTCCCTCAGTGTGTGTTTCCCTCAGTGTGTGTGTGTGTGTTTCCCTCAGTGTCTGTGTGTGTGTAATCTAAACTCTAAACACTATTGTTGTGTCCTCTGAGAACACAGAATGTTGAGGGTCTTCAGGTCCCCCCCCCCCCCCCCCCCACCCCCTTTAGGCCTCATTAAGCACTGTACACAAACCTACAGAGTCAAGAAAGCCATTTACCTGTGGTGCCTAAACTCAGTGTCTGGAGTTTTTAGCCCACTGTGGTCTTCAAGACACGCTGGGAGCCTCTGCCAGTCAACTAATGAGTCCAGGAAAGTCGTTAATGAGCAGATTTCTACCTGTGATGATAGCTGACTCACAGACATCAAAGCAATTAGATTCAAGGCAACTTAATTGATTGAGCTATGGGGCATGTCTTTGAGGTGGCCAAATGACTTAGGTTATGTAACCTGCATTGTTAATACGTGGCCACCAGGGGTCAGAATTAAAGATGAACTGTACTGCGACAGCAGGAAATCTTTAGAAACTTTTAGGTGAGGACGACTGTTGAAGAGGCATTGAAATCACTCTACTTAAGGAGGAATATTGTCAATGAAGCTCTTAGAAATATGGCAATGAACTCACTGAACTACTACAGCTAAAGTGTGCGTGCACGTGTGTGTAGCTGACACACGCACACACACACACACACACACAGTGCTGATTACCTATTGTGTGCCACCATCTGGTGAGTGAGATTGCTCTGAGATAGAGCTGAACATAGCTGCACCACTGGGAACTAATGATTCATTGGTTTCTTCAGAGAAAGCACGTTTTTAAAAGAATACGGCGCGCCCAATCTTCTGCTATAAGAAAAACAAACAAACAATCCATAACCCCGGTGTCCTGTACTACCAATCAAGATTTGGTGTTAACGAGGTCAGGTTTAATCTAGGGGTTTCTGTATTGGTTGAAATCTGACGTTACCTCGTTAACGGCAAATCTGGATTGGAAGTATAGACCTCAGGTCTTTCAGAGATTTACATCAAACTGGGGCAGCAAACACAAACACACACACACACACACACACACACACACACTCTCTTCTCAGAGAGCAACAGATAGGGCTCTACAATGTAAACCACATGGTCTAAACTAAAGGACTTATTATTACAGACAAGCCAAATACCAGAGCTGTGTGGAAACATGACGCTTCAGTCAGGCAGCAAGCATGTGGGGTGTGTGTGTGTGAGTGTGTGTGAGTGTGTGTGGTGTGTGTGTGTGAGTGAGAGTGTGTGTGAGAGTGTGTGTGTGTGTGAGTGTGTGAGTGTAGACTGAAGGGTAATTTGTCATTGGAGTGTCTCATCAGAAAGGCTTACATGACTGCAATATATAAGTGTGTTAGCCTGGTTGCGTGTAGGAGCGTGTGTGTGTGTGTGTTTGTTTTGTACTGCAGGTGTGTGTTTGTAGGCCTGTGTGTGTGTGTGTGTAGGTGTGCATGTCTGAGTTAATTTCATCACTGCCCACTCTGAATGTTTTGACAGTCACGGCTGGCTCCCTCTCCCAGCCTCATCATTACCCCACGTGATTGGAGGAATGAAAGCAGCATGCTCCTCACCTGTCCCCAAGCAACACAACAAACCTCTGCAGCCAACAGCCTCATGTTCTCACACACACACACCTACATCACACACACACACACACACACCTACATCACACACACACACACATCACACACACACACACCTACATCACGCACACACACACACACAGTGGAGGTGCCCCCCCAGGAGGGTGGAGGTGTTAACAGCCCCCGTTCAGAGGGGCACAGCATCACACCTACTGACCTCACCTGGGACAGGACGGGGGGGGGGGGGGGGGAGACCGGGGTCAGAGGGGGAGACGCAGGAGAGACCTCCAGGATGGAGAGAGGCCCAGAGGGTGGGGGCTTGGAGGAAGGGGGGTCACTGGAAAGGGGGGGAGCGTGACAGGGGAGGCAACACAGGTCTTACTTGGGAGGGCCCCCCTAGGAGGGTGGAGGGAGGGAGGGAGGGGGGGGAGGGAGGGGGGGAGGGGGGGAGGGAGGGAGGGAGGGAGGGAGGGAGGGGAGGGAGGGAGGGAGGGGAGGGAGGGAGGGAGGGGAGGGAGGGAGGGAGGAGGGGGGGGAGGCAGGCATGGGTGAGTGGAGGCAATTATCTGCTCTCTCCTTGCGGGGTTCAGGTTAGACCATGCAGGTCTCTCATCTCTGTGTGTTTAAATGTGCACACACACACACACACACATACACATACACATACACACACACACACACACACACATACACACACACACACACACACAGAGCATGGGAGAGGCTCTTGTGTACACCGGCTGTCCTGCTTCGATCGCAGTACGTTGGCACTCGTTACCTCTGCTGTCGTCCGTTCTGTCTGATTGGGTTGCAGAAAAGCCGTCTGATTATGATGAACGTCTTCATCATCTCCTCCGACAGGCCGGTGCGTGAGCCAGACTGTCCTCCCTGCTTCAGCGTGATGACAGGTACGCACGCTGCACTACATCCAGCACTGTGGAGCACAGCGCCTTCAAATGTGTCGCCTAATGAGCTGTCGCTTGCATTTTCACACACACACACACACACACACACAACCACACACTCATTCATGCACACGCACAGCCACACACGCACACACAGTGTAGTGGTACCACAAAAGGAGAAGAAAAAAAACTGACTGAATCAATGTGTGTGAGAGAGGGAAAAAAATAACTAGTGAAAGAGTCGGCAAAGGAGTCAGAATCTGAGAGAGAGATGAAGACATGGAGGGAGACAAGGACAGAGACAAGGACAGAGACAAGGACAGGAAGACAGAAGAAAGGATAAGAGATGTAGCGGGAGAGATAGGGAGGAGAGGAGAGAGATGCAGAATGTCAGAGAGGGAAAGAGATTCAGCCATCTTGTGTCAGCTCTTGTCTCAGTCTCTTTTTTTCTGTGTCTAACACACACAATTTTTTTTATTTAATTTGTATTATGTTGCTATGAATGAAACGAATAAATAAATGAAAAAGAAATGAAAAACTCTGTATGTGGTGAGTGTCAAAGACATGTGACATAGACTCAGCTTAGCCCACAGTCTATACACAC
>CM059323.1:14556594-14706594 GCA_030340685.1 Protosalanx chinensis
AAAACGCAGCAATGTTTATGATTACATTACACTTTCTTCACCGCAGTATATTAGAGATCCAGATCCATAAATCTGGCTGATCGTATGGAGCAGTCTGTGTGTGTGTGTGTGGGTGTGTGTGTGTGTGTGTGTGTGTGTGTGGGTGTGGTGTGTGTGTGTGGGTGTGTGCGTGTACGCAACTGGGTTCTGCTTCTGCTGATGATAGATTGTCCACATTCCCTATTCCAGTTATGAACTGAGCGATGAACAGAAGGCTGTGATGTCAGACACAGCCCAGTCCTGCTGAGCTCTCTGAGACGCCAATCAATGGAAACCCAGTCCAGTCAAGAAAGCATGTCGTCTATATTCAGCTGCCTTTGTGTGCTCATCTATTCCTGCTTGCTAACTAATCCATGAGGATGATACGAGTCAGGAGGGAAGAAGCTGATCTTTATTCACCTTTTATAAACCTAAACAAGAGCCTCCTAAAGTCTTCCTGCTCTTTTATAAAAAATATAATCAGTCACATGATCTAATCTGCAGGGAAAACAGTCATGTGATCTGCTCAAAGCTGGCTGGAGTCAAAGCCTGCTAGTTGTTCTACATCAGAACCAGAAGCTTAGTCGAATTTCACCAAAGGTTGGGTGGAGCTTGATGTCAGCGTACGCAGGAGAGCTGTCTGTCTGTCTGTCTGGTTGTGTTTGTCTGTCTGGTTGTCTGTCTGTCTGGCTGTCTATCTGTCTATCTGTCTACCTGTCTGTCTGTCTGTGGCCCCTACAGGAATCCTCCTCCCTCAGCTCTCAGAATAGTCAGGAAGTCTGTGTTGTCCTCTGAGACCAGTCATGTCATTATCACACCTTTACCAGCAATGGAGAAAGCTTAGTGGGGCTTCACACAACACACAACTATCTGCACATACGTGTTCCATGTCTGCTCCATCCTGCCACAGGACATTCTGTGCTTGTGTAGCTTGCATGGCGAATAAAAAGGAATTCTGATTCTGATCTATCACTCACCAAACTGCATGAACCCATGGAGATAAGATGATTTAGCAGATGTATAGCTCAGCATGTAGGAAGTGTCCACTAAGATGTCCACAGGAAGGCCCCTTATTTAAAAGTGCAGAAAAAAAAACATTTCATACTGTATTTGATATATTTTAATGATGTAATTACATTGTAATTGAACTGAAATCAATGTCGAAACATTTGAGCAATTCAGGCTTAATCTAAGCCACTGACAGTGTGCCGAGGTGAGAAGCGGTCTTCGACCACGCGGGTTGACGCCCTCAGGCCCGATCCCAGCGCCCCCCCCCCCCAGGCCTGGTCCACAGGGGCAGCTCCCCCCCCCAGGCCTGTCCATAGGGGCAGCTCCCCCCCCCCCCCCAGGCCTGGTCCACAGCTACTCCGGGTCCTCGTACAGCACCTCGTCTATCAGGACGTCGTTGTGATCCACAGGGATCTCCTGGCACAGCTGCTGCTGGAAGGCCAGGGCGATGGTGTAGGGCTTCCCTCCAGGGTGCTCCATGCAGCGCTCCAGGTACGTGTCGTAGAAGCCCTTCCCTCTGCCCAGCCGGTTCCCCCTCCTGTCAAAGCCCAGGCCTGGCATCAGGATGAGGTCCAGACCCCCTGAACAGGAGGAGAGAGAGGGAGGAGAGGGAGGGAGGAGAGAGAGGGAGGAGAAAGAGGAGGGAGGAGAGAGAGGGAGGAGAGAGAGGGAGGAGAGACAGGGAGGAGAGAGAGGGAGGAGAGAGATTGATGAGAGAGAGGAGGAGAGAGAGGGAGGGAGGAGAGAGAGGGAGGAGAGAGAGGGAGGAGAGAGGAGGAGGAAAGAGGGATGAGAAGAGGGATGAGAGAGAGGGATGAGAGATAGGGAGGAGAGAGAGGGAGGAGAGAGAGGGAGGAGAGAAGGGAGGAGAGGGAGGAGAGGGAGGAGAGAGAGGGAGGAGAGAGAGGGATGAGAGAAAGGGAGGAGAGAGAGGGAGGAGAGAGAGGAGGAGAGAGAGGGAGGAGAGAGAGGGAGGAGAGAGAGGGAGGAGATGGAGGAGAAAGAGGGATGAGAGAAAGGAGGAGAGAGAGGGAGGAGAGAGAGGGAGGAGAGGGAGGAGAGAGAGGAGGGAGGAGAGAGGGAGGAGAGAGAGGGAGGAGAGAGAGGGAGGAGAGATAGGGAGGAGAGAGAGGGAGGGAGAGAGAGGGAGGAGAGAGAGGGAGGAGAGATAGGAGGAGAGAGAGGGAGGAGAGAGGAGGAGAGAGAGGGAGGAGAGAGGGAGGAGAGAGGGAGGAGAGAGAGGGAGGAGAGAGAGGGAGGAGAGAGAGGGAGGAGAGAGAGGGAGGAGAGAGAGGGAGGAGAGAGAGGGATGAGAGAGAGGGAGGAGAGAGGGAGGAGAGAGAGGGAGGAGAGAGGGAGGAGAGAGAGGGAGGAGAGAGGGAGGAGAGAGGGAGGAGAGAGAGGGAGGAGAGAGAGGAGGAGAGAGAGGGAGGAGAGAGAGGGAGGAGAGAGAGGGAGGAGAGAGAGGGATGAGAGAGAGGGAGGAGAGAGAGGAGACATCAGCAGCCGTTCAGCTGCCTCTGTCAGCTACTGTGCCCAAGGCCTCCAGCCTCCCTCCACTGTGACAGCCTGGTTCTGAGGCCTGGCCTCCAGCCTCCCTCCACTGTGACAGCCTGGTTCTGAGGCTGGCCTCCTCCCTCCACCTGCATCCCTTCAGACATTCAAATTCTCCATTCATGAATTAAAGAAATGGATAAAAGGACATTATGAATCAATATTTTCGAAAACAAACAGCAGCGTTTGGGGGGGGGGGGGGGGGGGGGGAGGCATCATGCATCATGGTGATCATTCACACTCATGCATTATGGATGCCCTTAAAGAGACGTCTGGCTTTCTGCCTCCTCTGAAGCAGGTAAGGGGCACAGCTGTGGCTCTGTGGACCTTCAGTCAGACCCTGGATCTAACCTGGTGACACCCACAGTGACTCCAGATCCACCTGTAGGGCTGGTATCCCACACAGAGGTCATGTCAGCCATCTTTGAAGGTCAGCCCTTTCTTTCAAGCCTGTTTCTGTCTCCCTCCCTCCCTCTCTATCCCTCCCTCCCTCTTTTTCTCTCTCCCTCCCTCTCTTTCTACCTCCCCCTCCCTCCCTCCCCTCCTCTCCCTCCCCTCCCCCCCCTCCCCTCCCCCCCCCCCCCTCCCTCCCCTCCCCTCCCCTCCCTCTCTCCTCTGTTCTCCAGCACCACACATGGGTATCAAGAAAACAGCAGAAAGCTTTGATCTGTTTAGATGCTCAGCAGGAGGAGTCTTCTGGCAGAAGCACTGTATTAGTGTTTCCCCCCAGAAACACACATGCTAACACTTCCTGATGCAGAAGCATTGGTTCCATTCCTTTTCCACTTTCAAGAGAACATCCAAGTGCAACTGAATCATTGGACAAGCTAGCCAGGCAGGGTGTGGCCTGCCCTTTTCAGGCAATATACCAACCTACTGCTCATATTTAATTTCCAATCTAACTAATAAAGCAGTTAAAAATAGTATAGAGGTTGACATTCTGAAGCAGGATCTTGCAGGAGATTAAAATGCTAATCAGAGCCATATTGATCTTTATCAAACTAAACATGATGCTGGCGTGATTAAAATGTGTGTTACGTAACACAGACTTGGTTCACCGCTGATATGTGTCTGTTTTCATACAGCTGTGAGGAAGGAAACGCTGTCTAACAGAGTGTCTTACAGTGTCTGGCTGATGGGAGAAGCACAAGAGCGCCACCTCCTGGTAAATATGGAGAATTATCCTTTTTGGTTAGATGTGGAATATTTTTTTTTTCTGGCCTAACCCAGTGTTCTAATGAGAGAGAGACTGATGAGGGTGAGAGAGAGAGAGAGAGAGAGAGAGAGAGAGAGAGAGAGAGAGAGAGAGAGAGAGAGAGAGAGAGAGAGAGAGGAGAGAGAGAGAGAGAGAGTGAGAGAGAGAGTGGAGAGAGTGAGAGAGTGAGAGAGAGAGAGAGAGAGAGAGAGAGAGAGTGAGAGAGAGAGTGAGAGAGTGAGAGAGAGAGAGAGAGAGAGAGAGAGAGAGAGAGAGAGTGAGAGAGAGAGAGAGAGAGAGTGAGAGAGTGAGAGAGAGAGAGAGAGAGAGAGAGAGAGAGAGAGAGAGGAGCGAGAGGAGTGAGAGAGAGTTGAGAGAGTGAGAGAGAGAGAGAGAGAGAGAGAGAGAGAGAGAGAGAGAGAGAGTGAGAGAGTGAGAGAGAGAGAAGAGAGAGAGAGAGAGAGAGAGAGAGTGAGAGAGAGAGTGAGAGAGAGAGAGCGAGAGAGAGAGAGAGAGCGAGAGAGAGAGAGAGAGAGAGTGAGAGAGTGAGAGAGAAGAGAGCCGAGAAGAGAGAGAGAGAGCGAGAGAGAGAGAGAGAGAGAGTGAGAGAGTGAGAGAGAGAGAGCGAGAGAGAGAGAGAGAGGAGCGAGAGAGAGAGTGTTTTTCTGCCTGGACTGACACGAGGCCAGTGCCTCCTCCCTGCTGTGGTCGTCCTCCCGCAGGCTGCCTGATGTTCCAGGAGGTCAGAGGCAGAGTCTCCAGCTCCTCCAGGCTTCTGAGCCGCACCATGTCCATCTGGTTCCCCTCTGTGCTGCGGTACTTGGGGATGAAGCAGGTCTTCCCTTTCTCAAACACAATCCCTGATGATCATCTCCGTGTTGATCTCGTCAGACATGCTGAGGAACACTGCCAAGCGCTTACAGCTCGCATACTTGGGATGTTTTAAAAAGCTGGAATAACAAGGGAATACATTTCATGTCACGGACCTGAGACCTCATAGAAGAGGAATCATGCTGAGAACATGGCATGTTCTGTTGTCCACCACTAGAGGGCAGCGTACTTCAGTAAACACAAGACTCGTGCAAGACATCTGACTTGAATTAGTGAAATATTTGCGTTTTGCATTCAAATAAAAATAAAATAACTTAAAATGGAATAAACGTAATGATAACGCACAATCCATATAACCAATCATATCTGGCACCAAACCGTCCTGACGTTGCATTTACGCAACTACTACAGCTGCTGACGTGCAGAACACACTGGAGACGCCACATGTCTAAAACACACACACACACACACTCATCCATAAATCAGTAACGCACCTTTTGAGATACTACCTTTGACTGCCGCAGTTTCTCATGATCATTCAAAGCAGACACACGTTTCTTTATTTCTTTTCTCAGGACTTGTTTGGCAGCACGTAGAAGCCGCCTCATACTTGGTCATCTGCAAAAAAGCCCAGCAAGGAGATTGACTGTGGCGCCCCCTGGTGTCCTAACTCAAGCATTCAGAAATACATGTGAGGTGCAGAAGGTGAGTTTGTGTCCAATGTCCACACACAAAAAACCAGTCAATATTCTGTCAACATTTTTACTCAAGACATTTACAACACACATTGCACAAATTAGACATGAAACTTCATACGCTATGACAGCAATGCATGTTTAGTATTTTTTTTTTACAAGCATGAGTCAATTACATAGTCAATCTTAAATATATATGTACACATCATTGCTGTATACTTATTATTACATCTTTCTATAAGCACATAAAATATTTTCTTCCCATTCAGATGATCAGACATCAAACAGTTCACTCATTTACAAAGGAAAGTACACAGTCGACACGCATAGAAGCTTAAAGAACAAGAAATACCAGGAGAGAATGTTCATATTACTCAGTTGCTCCTAACTTTCTCCTTTGAAGATAAGGTTTACAAGGGGGATTATCTGTGGTCCAACTTTGCATTGAAGTAGCTGCACAGACCACGCCATCAAGAGCATTCTTTCAAATACTTTCAGATCAGATCATGCCATTGAATTGATTAAAAAAAAACACACAAAAAACATGATATTCACCTTTGACTGTTAAGACATACCAATACTCAACAATGGAATGTTTTCCTGTGTACAGAGACCATGTTTCAAGCCCTGCTGAGTTAGACTAGTCCTCTGTGGACTAAACAGTGACTAATGACTTTAGGGGAAGCAGCACAAGTCACTTCTTCATGTGGTTGCTAGGTGTCTCATCCTGGCTCTAATGTATCATGGATCACGGGAGAGGAGGAGGCATCAACAAACAGATCAGGAACTGGTCTACAACTAGAATAGTTTTTTGTTTCTACACTGACAGTCAATCACACACAGGAAGGTACACATACACAAACCAGGGGTCTCCTGTCCATAACTGTAAGAGATTTCCTTAAAAGCTAAACAAGCGTCCTGTTTACGTTCACAAATTCACATCTGAGTGAGGAATGAGCGGTAATTAGAGCCAATTCACTAAAAGACCCCAACGGCAATTGGTTAGAGCTCATTAATAATTCAGTATGAGCCAGTGAACTCCCCAGTGAACACTTGTTCTACGCAGGCAGACTGCAGATAGAACACCTATTTTCCTCCACCTATATTCTTGATTTCGACCAAACAGTCAGGATGTATTAGGCGGTATTACAGCTTTGATGTAAATAAAGAATGAAACAAAAATGTGAGAGATCTTGCAGTGGAAATGGACAATAATCGTGTGTGTGTGAGAGAGAGTGACTCATGGAGAGTGTGTCAGGGAGGAAGGTTAGAAGATGGGGATGTAGTTGTCGATCTTGGCGCGGTGCCTCTGGGCGATGCACTCAGCGATCCACACGATGTTCCTGCACTCCTGCTCCTTCAGCTTGACGTAGGCATAGAACACGCTGAAGTGGAACTGGTTGAGGAACGCCAGCTTGTTCAGCTTCACCTGAGGAGAACGTCACATGATCAGCACTGGAACATGAACACCTGACATGACACCACAGGAGAGCAGGGGGCCATGGTGGCAGTACGAGTCTGTGTACAAACTGCTGAAAATAAGCATATTGGCCTGGTTAGAGTCTCCCTCTGTATGGTCTGTGTGTTAAAGTTCAGGCTCATTTTCCATTTCCAACAAGTACATTGGAAGTATCGGTCCAGATCCTCTACACAGCTTTCAGGCAGTGGAACTATAAGACTCACACAGCTTTACATCCCAAGATGTGGGTGCGGCTCAGACAGTTAGTGATGATAGATGTCTGTGCACGGAGCATCAGGGACAATGTGGTGAGTCTGACCTCGTGCTCAAAGAACCTGTCCTCCAGAGTCTTGTCTCCAGGGTTACTGCCAGCACCTTCAAACAGCAGCTTGTACTCCTGAGAAACGCAGGGAGAGAAGGAGGGTTAGACTGGACTTGTTAGTGTTAGTTGGGGCAAGGGGAACCAGGTGTGTCGAATACTGTGAGAAGACATGATGTAAAGACCTATAGTGGGTGGAGTGGAGGGGGAAATGTATGATCTGTAATTCACAAATCGGTTTTGAGAGGCGATTAAGACATTCCCTGTTGAGACCTAACTGTAAAGAGGCCAGGTATGAGCGGCGCTGATGTTAACAACACGCTAACACCCTGCTGCTGTGTGAACTGCAATTTCCACCCCTGGAGGACAAATAAAGGTTCATCTAATGCAGTCGTTTACTCCACAGACATCTGCTGTCGACTCACAGGGTAGAAGTCAGCCACAGCCTTGACCTGCTCGTAGTCGTCAGCCCGGGCTAACTGGGCCAGGCCCTCAGGGTACAGCTTGCCACAGTGGGGGAACAGCTTGGCCCGGTCCTCCTTAGACAGCTCAGTCCCAAATGAGTTGATGGTTATGATGAACGCTCTCCTGTCTGCCTCAAACTGAGGACCAAGGAAAAGGTCAAGGTTCAACAGCTATCCGTTTGGCCTATTTGTATATTGAGTTTTCTTTTCATTTCGTGCTGACATGACAGAAAATAATACAGAAGATAAGTGTGCATATTCCAAAGTGGATATAAGGGTGTTTGAGTAACAGGAATGTGGGCCACCATGTTTGGAAATAGTGCATGAGGTTAGTGAGGTGGAGGTTCTTCGTGAAACACACTGACCTCCAGTATGGGACACATGGTGTCTGCTGTGGTTCCACCCAGATTGGAGCAGAACTTGTAGAAAGCCTCCAAATAAGCCTGAGGAAGAAGAATCAGGACGAATGAGCATAAAGTCTCACTGGTGTTAAGGACATTCACACGCCAGCAGTTAGACCACAAGTGTAAAATGATGCTTTTTACCTTGTACAGAGTGTTACGGATGATCTCAATGTTCATTTCATCCAAATCCTGCTCAGATATGCAGTCTTGGAAGAATGCAGCTAAATAATGACGAACAAAATACAGGAAACCATACACAAGAAAACAGTTATTTAGGAAGTGACCCCAGATGAATACAGGAAGACAAAACATGCCCTCTGCTGAATGAGAAGTGGTAAATCAACAGTGACTAAGCGTCTGACTGAGCTGGAAGTCCCCCTCTCAGCTGCCTCACCCAGGGGAGTGTCCACCAAGATGGCATTGTAGAGCTCTGCTGGGGTCTGGGCGATGTTGACAGCCTCCATCTGCTCAAAGCTGCCCAGAGGGTGGCACTTAGGCACCAGCTCTGAGATGGCACGCTGGTGCAGAGTGCCCGTGATCAGGAGGATGACGTTGTCAATCATGTAGCTGTAACTGTGGCGACAGAGTCAAACGAGGGAGTAAAGATTAGCACAAGTGGACTAATGGCGCTTTTCCACCGCAAATGTAGCACGACTCTACCCGACTATACTCGGTTTGTAGTAAACTCCTGAACCCGTGGGGTGGTTTTCCACCGCAAATTGTACCTCAAAAAGTACTCGGCGAAAGGGGCGTGACGTAGGCCCTGACGTCTTTTTGTACGCGACGTAAATAACACCAACGCAACCCACAAGTGGACAGAACCCACATTATAATTTTAGCCATGTTGACGAACTAGTCTTTTGTAACTTATCTGACTTTTAAAAAGCTTGTAGACTGTTGGTGTAATGGACTGTATCTGATAGTAATAAGTATTAGCTGCGGCGCTGTTGCTTTAAGTCGCTCTCGTGACTTCGTCACACTTTCTGGCCAATCAATGGCCGTCCGTCTGCCGACGTCACCTTTTAGCTCGACTTAAGATCGCCTGGTACCTAGAGCAAGAAGGTACCAAAAAAGTACCCGCTAGCCAGGTAAAAAAAGTACCAGGTACCATGGAACTGCGGTGGAAACACCAAAAATGCGAGTAGGGGCGAGGCGAGCTGATTTTTATGCGGTGGAAAAGCGCCATATGTGACAATGTTGAGGGCCAATGTGGTTGACATTCAAACTTGTCTTTGTTTCTTTGTTTTAAGGCAATAAAAAGCTTCTGGCAGAATGAGAGTGGGTAATAATTTTTTAATAAGAGGATTCTGGCTAAATATCCTACTAAAGTACTTTTTACTATAAAATGAGTGCCACTATGACCCCTGACCCTGACACCCACTGAAAACACATGGAGACACGACTTGCAGCAATATGGAAGTGGATCCTGTAATATCTGTAACATTCTTCTGGGGGAGGAACTCACGTGATGAAGTCCATGAAGCTGGCTAGAGGCTCATAGGACTGGTTCCTCATGTGCCGAAACTCCACCACCATCTTCTCTTTGAGCTTGTCGTCAATGACAGACACGGTGAGAGGAGAAGCCTCGTTGGCCAAGAAGCTTCCATAGTCGGTGCTCTGCAAGTGGAGCTTCAGATCTGTGGAGGCAGTGAGAAAAGACAAAGGCTTTTAACAAGGTTTTCATGTTAAAGGTTTCGGATGATAACATGACAGACTGCTGAGGGTCATTGGACATTACTGTTCATTTCCCCTTCAAATCCCCATATGGATCAAAGTAGTCATGGGGTCAGGAATGACAGCCCTGTCTAATAGCTGCTGGTTGAACAGTGATTTTCAGGTGTAAAAACGTTTTTGAGACGATCTGCCTTAAAACCAAACTAGATGAGTTTAAAGTTTTCAGAATTAAATGAAGTATAAAAGGTAATTCTGAGTCTCTTCTCATAACAGGCCAAGCTTGCAAGATTAAACAGCAGAGCTGGGCTAGCCTGTGTTAATGGGATGCACATCAAGGTAGTCTAATACATTTCTGGCACAAAACATCCAGGATTAACAAAGATCATTTGAGGCAGAAATGACAAATGTCTGAGACGTTGACATGATGTACCTCGATACAGATCTAATTTACTGGAAGCTGAATTAACACGAAGCTAGCTTAGCTACAAGAAGGGGTTCCTTAGCTAGCATCGACTCACCTTCGAGTGTCTCGCACTGGACAAGATTCAAATAGTCCGTTTGGGACAAAATACCCGCCTTAAAGCCTCTTACCAACCCCTCTAAATAGCCATTATCAACATTAAAGTACAGCTCAGAAAAAGGCATGTCGACGGATTAGAATTAACCTGTATTTTTAACTAGAAAATACGATGCTACCGGAGCTAGCTGGTTAAGAAGCTGCAGCACCAAGCTAGATACCCGGCTGTGACAGGCACGTGATGTGACAGGCACGTGACGTGTGGGTGTGACCACGTGACTTATCATCTGATTAGTATGATGTCACTATGTAGCTACGTTTAATTTTTATTTCTTCTTTTTTTTAACGACTCGAATTAAATTTAATTTTTGCTTTACAAAAATCATAAACCTTGAGGGTAGGCAGAACATGAAACATACATTGTGAGATACCAAACAAGTGCCAAATGGAAGAACCACAGGAGCAGGAAGATAAAGCAGTTAATTTAAATAACATGAACCTCAAAAGTGTACTCTTTCTAACAGAGTATAGCTGTAAGAAAGCAAGTATCTCATGTTAGAGTTTGGATGTGAGCTCAGGCAACACATCTGATTCTATAGTATGCATTCACATTAAATATGCATTCAGTACAGAAATGTAGCCTGTCACTTTGAGATTATTAAATAATTGACAGGCTATAATTGTGTTTGCTTCAATGTAGCCTGAAATACTCCTGTAAAACACTAACCAGGTACATCCTGGACTGGTCTTAATTGAGCGATAATGTTGAGAAAACACGCACACACGCACACGCACACACACACACACACACACACCCACCCACACACACACACACACACACACAGAGCCATCCATCACCAAGCCTTCCAATAACTATTAGAGACATACATTAGACTTTAATAGACCAAATAGAGGAACATTGAACATAGGCTACAAATAAGCCTCAAAATCAGTGTTCTGGGTTCATTACATGACATTTCCTGAGACAATTTTCTCCATAATGATAAAATAGAGAAATTACAATGAACCTGGGTCAGATTTTATTTATCTAACATATGCATTTGAGTTGATAAAGGCCTACATTTGGCACTGCAGAATTGTTGATGAATGATATAATGAATGTATCACAGCTAACATAACAACTTAAATCCACGTAGATTATGTGCACACATAAAAATGTGATTTGATTTGTGCTAAGTGCACTATTTTGAGTTTCATTACAGGACTATGTGATTTGGATTCTGGGTATTTCACGAAGAGGTTAAGTGGCATATATAGTGGATGAACTAGCTCCTATCTGAAGATGTTCTAGTTCCAACATTAAATGGGTGCCTTCTAATGGAGGAACCAGAATGACGCAGTTTATTTACCTGTGAACCATAACATCCTGATCAATATGTCAATGTGTCCACAGAGAAAACAATTAGGAGAGCTGAAGAATCACATAGAGGAAACCTTCTATCTTTTTTTGTCTCTGTTTTCATGCACATGAGGTATTGTTTTGTTTGGCTTGTTTTTCTTTTCAAGCATCACAATACACACCAAACTTTGATTCAACACACCTTTTGATGTATTAGTTGATGAATTACTAATGATTCATACACACACATTCATACGTTTTCTGTACAAGCCACAAGTCAAGTTGCAGCTGTCATTGAGGTAGGCACTAATTGGGATTATTGTTATTATTAACGTCACTTCCCCATTTTAAAATGTTGACTTCTGTGTGTGCGTAATATGGGCCTTCGGGCTGAAAAAGAGGCTTTGTGATGACCACTCCCCTTCCTCCATCACTGCATTAGATCAAGGATGGCTCTTTATAAAGAAACCCTCTCAGTTCTAAATTGAGAAGAGGAATTCATTGGACTACAGGTCAGAGGAATTACTTGAAATTTATCTTTCTGTCTCTCTCTCTCTGAATCTCTCATTTTGTGTTGTTTTCCCTTTTGTCTTTACTTGTTTGATAAATGTTGTTTATCTCTCTCTGTGTGCGTCTGTCCTAGCCATTTTGTCATCTTTTCATCATTTTGTCATCATTTTGTTACATGGAATTCTGAGGTTTGGTCCATTTAAACAACTGCCAGTGAGACTGTGACTGAATGTTGCCCTGTGCATTCCATTAAACCAGAAATCAACTGTGGATCGTTGCATTTGGTCAACATGCTTGTGTCCTTGATGCTGTTCTGCTGGACGCTCATCCACGGGTCATCTGGACTGGTCCACGGCAACATGCGTTTGGATGACAATCGTGCCAGTTTAAGAACCAGTGAGGACTCCTTCCTCCCAGATATAGGTTAGTGGTGTCAAACTTGAACAGAAAATGTCTTTATTGAACCCAGGCACAGTTATAAATAACATCAGGAAAGGATCAATGCATACACATACTGTATTATCGTGTGAGAACCACCAAAGTGCCTGGAAAACCTGCAGTAACACCCACCAATTCTAATCAGTTTCTTCAATTTCTGGGGAAATAAAAAGGTAGGAACTTAATTGAAAACTGTGTGTTTCCGCAGGGAAAAGCTCTGTGTCCGGTGTGGACCTGGTGCCGTTCAGAACTGACTTTGAGGAGGAGCAGATGATGGTGGACACAGGATCTTATGACGAGGTTTGTGTTCAGAATGTGTGTGAGTAACATGATGATACTATATGTGTGTATGTGGACACAAAGTGGGCTGAGCAACTTAACAGCATTTGACAAATAAGATGACAAGTCCACATACATGTTTAATTCATTTCTTTAATTAAATTACATTTTATTTATGATTTAAATTGTTATAGTGTTGACAGTCTTTAAATTAAAACAGTGTCTTCAAGAATCAGCATCATACATGAGTTACATAAATGTGTGACAATATAGGCCATAAAATTGTGTGCCACAAATCTAATATAATAGAAAATGCATTTATTTTATTTTTTTATGTCACAAATGCTTATGTTGTTTTATAAAAAATTATAATAATAGCAAGGCATCTGGTAGACAAATCAAAAAGTATTATAAATGGTGAGAACCATGCATCATTTTTTATCTTGTGACTGAATCCCCAGAACTCAGTCTAATATGTTGCGTTTGTGTAATGGTAGTGCAAAAAAAATATGTTTGTCTGCATGTATGCGGTTGTAACTGTCCGCATGTCCGTGCATGTGTGTGTGTGTGTGTGTTGTGTCACCAGGACGTTGCTGAGGCAGTGCAGCTCCAGAGCAGAGCCATGCGCTCCCCTCGACGCTGCATCCCCCACCTTCAGTTCTGTCAGCAGGGACACCACCTGCCCTGCTGTGAAGCATGTGACACCTGTCACTGCCGCTTCTATGGTGCCTACTGCTCCTGCCGCCGGGTTGGACAGGACTGCACCCATGGACGCACTTAATACAAGCCACTGCCTCCTCCACTGCCTCCTTCACTGCCTCCTCCACTGCCTCCTCCACTGCCCCCTCCACTGCCTCCTCCACTACCTCCTCCACTGCCTCCTCCACTGCCTCCTCCACTGCCTCCTCCCCTGCCTCCTCCACTGCCTCTTCCCCTGCCTCCTCCACTGCCTCCTCCACTGCCTCCTCCACTGCCTCCTCCACTGCCTCCTCCCCTGCCTCCTCCCCTGCCTCCTCCCCTGCCTCCTCCACTGCCTCCTCCCCTGCCTCCTCCACTGCCTCCTCCACTGCCTCCCCCACTGCCTCCTCCCCTGCCTCCTCCACTGCCTCCTCCCCTGCCTCCTCCCCTGCCTCCTCCCCTGCCTCCTCCACTGCCTCCTCTCCTGCCTCCTCCCCTGCCTCCTCCCCTGCCTCCTCCACTGCCTCCTCCCCTGCCTCCTCCCCTGCCTCCTCCCCTGCCTCCTCCCCTGCCTCCTCCCCTGTAATATAGATGCAGACTCAGTGTTGGAGTCTGTTCTTTATTCCTGTGTGTGGTTTCATTTGTTGTGTTTTCTAATGCTGGTCTACTTCCTTTGGTTTGAATTTACAATGCAATGAAACAGAATGTGTCCAATGTGTCATCTGATGGGGAATGTAAGTCATGAATAAAAGGAAAGATTTGGGCAAAAATGTGTGTCTGTTTTCTTGCGATTTACCATAACAGTGTTAGTTTACTGTTACTTAGTTAAAGTAGATCATTGCAAGTCTATCATACTTCATGTGTAATTTCTGTGTAATTGCAAAGAAAGTTCTTTTTCAAACTGATATTTTAAATGATGATGTTGTATGGTATGCATTAATACTGTTCAAAACTTGTTTGGTCAAGATGTTTATTGATGGAAAATAATGAAACATTTCGTAGCGATCCCAACTTTAGTTGGCAGCGATGATCTGGTCGACCCAGGCACGGAGCTCCGTGACGCGAGCGTACACTCCGGGCATGCTGGTGGCACAGTTCCCACTGCCCCAGGACACGATACCAACCAGAGTCCAGGCACCAGCCTTCTCACACACCAGGGGGCCACCAGAGTCACCCTGAAACACACACAATACACTGAGTGCCTCAAATAACACAACACAAGACAACTAGAACATCATTTCATATGAACTTCTATCTAATGTAAAAGTGTTTTGTCATGAAATATTGGGATGTTTGTGTATGATTGTATGTGTATGTAATGTGATGTATGTCCTGGTGTGCTCTTAGTGTGCTTTACTCTTCATCATCTAGTTACAGGTGCTAACTGTGTATACCTTACTCTGTATCGCTACTTCTCATGAACTATGAACCCCCACCCAATCTTTTAAGCACCCAACTGATTATGTATCCCCAACTGTATTATTAGTGTAATGTTTGAAGTGGTATATCGTGAATTAATAAATAAACTAAACCGCATCACATCAAAAGATATATTGAAAGCATGTCATGTAACATGATGTCTGGGTAGGATCCTTTTGGGGGTCAAAGGTTGAGAGAGTCTCACCATGCAGGAAGAGGCACCAGAGGCCCCAGCACAGATCATAAGGTTGGTGATCTTGCCACCCCAGTACTTCTGGCACTGAGCGTTGGTCAAAAGAGGGAGAGCAGCCTGCTGCAGAAGGGCGGGGGTGTCGGGGGCTGGAGCAAAGGAAATCATATTTAAATATGCCTTCCTAAATATCACAACAGTCTATGTTTTACGATCATCCATGGATGGTTGAGGTTTCACAGCTACTTGTTGATTAAACAGTCGAACACTTCAAGACAGGAGGCCTGAAATATAAGTAGACCTTCTGCAGCATGAGCTTGACATAAAGACTCTACGTTACCATTGTGGCGGGTCAGACCCCAGCCAGAGGTCACGCACATCATGCCCCCGGGGAAGTTGTCACCGGACTCAGCAACGCACACAGGGGACACACGGACCCCCATCTGAGCAGGGCGGGCCAGCTTGATCAGCAGGATGTCGTTGTTGATGGTGAAGCCATTGTATTTGGGGTGCTTGAACACCTGATGGTCAAATCATATCGCCCCAAATCAGCATCCCAGTCCACAGCATCGACCAGCTTGAACGTTGTATTAGAACAACAGTATTGCGCAGCTTGCTTGTTGTTTTTTTCACCTTGGAAATCCTCATGGTCTGAATGTCCTCAGCGTTGGATGAGCGGTCATGCTCTCCCAGGATGACACGGTGAGAGGTCCTGAAATAGACCTTTCTAGTCAGTACACAGCTGCAGACAAATAATCGTCTTGGTCACCATGGAGACCATGGCAGGTAACACAGTGCTTACGTCACCCCACAGTGAGCAGCAGTGACCACCCATTCCTCATTCATCAGGGAGCCGCCGCAGAAGTGGAAGCCAGTGGTGTCCTGCAATAAAAGAAAGACCATTTTAAGTTTTATTTAAGTATCTAGTTTCATACACATTATGATCAATTATTTTGTAAGAATAACAAAGTACTGATGATAAATCGAAAGTGTACATTACCTGCAGGGACACCTGCCAGGGCCAGGAGTGGGGCCTGGCCTCCTCACCGTTGACGATACGGGAGTATCCGGTGACGACAGGTGTGATGGCAGGAGTGCCACAGCCTGCAGAGAGAACCCCAAGTTATCTAATTTAACTACAGAAGAACTCTTAAACATGTCAAAATAGGATCAGCATACATTAAGACATAAAAACATATTTGTACTGGTAGAAACTACAAGTACTACAAATCCCTTGAGCATCTAACTACTCTGTGGTAAGTAAGTTTAAGATGTGTAAGAGCATTAGAAGCAGTAACAGCGACAAAGGCAGAGAAAGTCAAAGTTCTCATACCGTAGGCTGCAGCTACAAAGGCAAGGCAGGCGGTGAGCAGAAGACAGTTCATGTTTGAAGCTTAGTGGGATTATCCTTTTTTCTGGGGGTCTTTTATACCTGAGGGCCACTGCTGGCTTATCTGGTGACTTGTGAGATCATGTCCACCTTGCAATGGAAAGATTTCACAACCTGTCCAACACAAATAGACCATGACCAGGCTTTCTCATATTCATCATTGAGGAGTAAATGGAATTCATTTGTTTTCCCATGCTTACCTTTACATTTTACATGTATTCATTTAGCAGACGCTTTTATCCAAAGCGACTTACAGTAAGTACAGGGACATTTTCCCTGAGGCAAGTAAGGGTGAAGTGCCTTGCCCAAGGACACAACATCATATAGCCACAGCCGGGGCTCGATCTCACAACCTTCCAATCATGAGGCCAACACCTTAACCATTGAGCCATCTGACATGTTTACAGGCATAATTCAGACTCAGAATACTTTATTTATCCCGAGGGAAACTCCTTCGTATCAACGGTACACAGTCTCGCAAAGCACACTAGGGTAGGTGAGGTGAGGTGACTCCACACGGTGGGGGGGGGGGGGGGGGGGGGGGGGGGGGATATGCAGTATTATATCAGGATGTGCAGGATTTACAGTTTTTTTTGCAGAATATACAGGATATACAGGATAGGGTGCAGGTTACAGACTATACACTTATAGTCTATACAGTCTATAATGTACTTAGTAATGACTGCTGGAGGTAGTTTTTCCCCCTCATTAAGACTCCTACTGGGGACCTGTTGCCCTTTTGCCTGGTCCTAACCTGCACTGAATGTTTGATATTCACAGTCAGGTACAATGTTATAGTTGCTTGATTTCCTAAAGGTACACTATTGTCCGATGGAGATGCATGCCATATAATTGTAACTTTTGTAACTGAATGCTCTTATAGCGTTTCCTTTTGGCACTTGTTTGGTTTCTCACGATGTCTGTTTCATGATCTATAAAGGTACAATGTCCAAAGACATGCATGTGGTAGGTTAATCGGGCATTGTGGAAAAAATTGTCCCTAGTGTATGACTGTGCGAGTGAATGGTTGTCTCTATGTTGTCTGTCAATGTCTGCGTGATAGCCCTGCGACTAGCTGGCCCCAGTCCAGGGTGTACCCTGCCTACGGCCCGAAAGTAACTGGGATAGGCTCCAGTCACCCGTGACCCCTAACGGGAATAAGCGGAAGAAAATGAAGAAAATGACATTGCTATGAGCAAGTATTTTGTAAAGCTCTCTCTTGGAAGTCGCTTTGGATAAAAGCGTCTGCTAAATGAATAAATGTAAAGAATTTGTCTTGCTCAATTAAATGTAACTTTAGAATGTGCTGGCTCAGGGCCGCGTGAGTAATATATCAAGATCAGAAATAGTAGCAAAATACACTTGATAAACAGTTCAGCTTTTTTCCAGCCCGGAAGGTTCTTCAAATTAGAATTAGAATAAAATTTGAATTGAATAAGAAAAAATTTGAATTCTCAAATTTGAATTCTTGTAATGAGATTCAATTCAACGACTGTGTTAAACATCAATGGAATCATTTATTTGACATATTTTCATCCAAACTGTGGTTGTGTAGGTGTTGATAAGACAAGTACACAACACAAGGTCACTGCTGAAAGACACACCTGACCTGTTCCCAGCACAGACACTTCTCCTGAGGAGGCCTGATATGCAGTACTACTCATACTGTACTGTAGGCAAAATACTCATTAGGACAAAACACATGTTTTGGATGTGGTGGGTGCACCATATAAATAACATATTCTTTCTTTGATCTACTAAATCTTCAGTCATTATATGAAGGTGTTTCTTTAAGCATTTGATTTTGGAACACTGACATGCTGGCAGAAAGGTGCACACAGCCTCAATATGTGATCCTGTTAAGATCCTGAGAATAGAATGATGGTCTAACATTGATAAGCAGATGCTACAGGTTTTCCAGAATCAGGTGGGTGGCACACAGACTCTGGCCTCTCATTGGTGGACCAGGGTCAGGGTTTGGGGATAAATAGGGTCCCCTACTCCCAGATCTGTACATTGTTACAATGGCTTTCCTCTGGTTTGTGTCTTGCCTCGCTTTCGTCAGCGCAGCCTATGGTAAACTTGTTTCTGAACATTTGCTGTTGTAAAGTTCACTCTTATTCTTGTGCGAAAGGTGTTTTTTTCATCATTTTACTTTCAGCTCAAATCTGGTTTATGTATTTATCCAAAAGTAAAGAATGTGAAAATAAGATCTATTGTAAACATTGAAAAAAAATCTAGTTATGTAACAAATGTATTCCTTCAGGGGACCCTCTCACCCAAAGCAACATGTAGCGGCAGATTTAAAACTTGGACCTAAGACATGCAGTGAGATGCATCACATACCCATGTGTTGAGCCTTAGTACAACTTTTTTCATTTCCTCCAGGCTGTGGCACCCCTGCCATTCCTCCCAAGGTGACGGGCTACGCCCGCATCGTCAACGGTGAGACGGCCGTGCCCCACTCCTGGCCCTGGCAGGTGTCCCTGCAGGTGAGTGCCAGTCCACCCAGTGTCCACATGACTGCCTCTGAAACCTTTTCCACATGGTTTTAGAGGTATTGTTGTGTAGAGGCCTGACTATAGCCAGCAAAACTTTGACGATTTTCTTTTTCCTCAGCAAACCAATGGCTTCCACTTCTGTGGAGGTTCCCTGATCAACGAGAACTGGGTTCTCACTGCTGCTCACTGTAATGTCAGGTGAGGGTGCCACCTCAGTTAGTGTTCAGCAACTATAGATCTACTTTTAACATTGTATTTACTTAGCAGACACTTTCATTCACAACAGCATACAAATTGTGTTTGTAGTAAGTACAACGGACAGTCGAGAATTAGAAGTGTACAGTTATAACTGTATTTTATTGTTTAAAATCAACTTTAACTGCATATCTGCTTCTAAAAGTTACTGGATATTCACCTCCAAACATAATACTGCAGCCGAAAACGAAGCAGTACTTTTATGTGTATCATGAAAGCATTAGGAAAGTTGGACATTTAGCGGTTGGGCCCTGGACATGAGTACATATTATGAGAAGAGAAAGTATCTATGCTTTTTTGCTGTATTTCAGGACTTCTCACAATGTGATCCTGGGAGAACATAACAAGGCCAGTAGTGCCAACACTGAGGCCACCCAGACCATCAGGCCTGCTAAGGTAGGCTCACAACCATGCCACTCTTTGAGACATCATCTCATCATGGTTTCATCATCCTGAGAGAATCCTCAGCCTAGACTTGTTAAGTTTCAGCTGATCTTTGAAGATGGACTGAAGCTTTAGCTCAAATCTAGAAATGTCTTAAAACTTAGCCTATCCCAAACACACAAAAGCCTCCTGTTGTAGTGCCATCCATCCACCGCAACTTTATACTATTTCAAAGGTCCATCCTTCACTAATATCATGTGTTAGTGACACTTCAACACACCTATTCTCCTTCCACCTACTTCCAAAGGTCTTCACTCACCCCAAGTGGAACCCCAGAACCATCAACAACGACATCACCCTGATCAAGCTGTCCAGGCCTGTGACCCTGGGGGCCACCGTGTCCCCTGTGTGTGTGGCTGAGTCCAGCGATGTCTTTGCCCCTGGCATGAACTGCGTGACTTCCGGCTGGGGTCTGACCCGCTACAACGGTGAGTCCCTGCCAGCTGAGTCCTAACCTCAGGATCATTGCTCTCCATCAGCAATGTTAAGCAGTCATGCAACACATACTCAGTGCCTCTGAAACAGGAGGTAAACCTCTGTAAAACATGTGACCTTTTACTAATGGAGTGAAGCTGAAGCTGAGACCAAACGAGCAATTCGATTTTGTGATTCATTGCAGATTTATTTTGCTTAAGTTTTGGTTTATTAGTGGTAGTTCTAACACACCCTCTCTCTCTCTTACCCATCCAGCCCCCGACACTCCCAACCTGCTGCAGCAGGCTGCCCTGCCCCTTCTGTCCAACGAGTCCTGTAAGAAGCACTGGGGCAGCAACATCTCCGACGTTATGATCTGCGCTGGTGGAGCTGGAGCCACCTCCTGCATGGTGAGACCCTCCAGCCCAGGATCTGGACTTCATTCTTTCCCCTTTCCTTAAACTTTACTGTCATGGACAAATGGATGTAACTTTGTAAAATGTTTGACTGCAGATCAGTAGGTCATAGGTTCAAATCCCTCCATGTCTGCTGTTTTGGATAAAATGGGCAGCAAAAAAAAAAGTATAACCTTACAGCTGAATACGTTACTTAACTGACACCTTGTTCACATACTGTCCTCTTTGAATCCATCCAGTACCCTTTATGTTTCTTCCATCAAAGATGGGCTGTTTTCATTTCATTTCCTTTCATTGAACCGTTTTTCCTATGATCCCACAGTTGATGAGTCTAACTGTCCTGTCTGTCTCTGTCTCAGGGTGACTCTGGTGGACCTCTGGTCTGTGAGAAGGACAATGCTTGGACCCTGGTTGGTATCGTCTCCTGGGGAAGCAGCCGCTGCTCCACCTCCACCCCTGCAGTCTACGCTCGCGTTACCGAGCTCCGTGGCTGGGTTGACCAGATCCTGGCCGCCAACTAAGAAGTCGGGCAGAGCTACACACCCTTATCCCAGACCGACCATCGTATAACACAACTTATGCTTTAGTCGCTAAGAAGGAAAATGGCATGTGCTTGTTTGTATACTCCATATCTAATACAACAAAATGAACATTATTTTTTGTCTCATCTGGTCATTGTTATTGTATCAAGAAAAAAGTGGTACCTAAAGGATCCATGGGGGGGGGGGGGGGGCTGGTAGTCCATTGTTGCTGTAAAGTTGAGGAAGATTTTGGTGTAGTTGCAGTCATCGCTAAACAAAAAAGCTCAAACTTAGGATGCCAACACCATTAGTCTGAAGTTGGCCCATGTAATTTACATGTATTCATTTAGCAGATGCTTTTATCCAAAGCAACTTACAGTAAGTACAGTGACAATTTTCCCTGAGGCAAGTAGGGTGAAGTGCCTTGCCCAAGGACACAACATCATATAGCCACAGCCGGGGCTCGATCTCACAACCTTCTGATCATGAGGCCAACGCCTTAACCACTGAGCCATCTGACCCCCCATGTAATGATCTGAGAAAAAGAAAAGCCTTGTGAAAGCCGTACAGGAGCTACAGACGTGTTTGTTGATGATCAATACTTGAAGAGAAAAGTCACATTTACTGAACAACAATAGACACAGAGACAAGCTGAACCTTGAAAGTGAGGAAGGAACACACATAGCTGGAAACAACCTTTTCTTTCCCAACTCTAATTGCCATGGAAACCTCTTCATACAAGTAGAAAATAAATCTTAGCTACAATTTGTCACACAAAACCAAGTGGCCAGGAAACTGAGTGATTAATCGCTGTTTCTTGAATTGCTTATATATATATATAAGTTCTTGGACTTGAATCTGGGTGGAATGTTCAGATCTTCTGGATGTTGTAGAGGGTGAATCTATACAACCAGGAGACTGCAGCAATGTGGGCTGTAAGGGAGCGCTTTCGTCCATAGTAACCCCCAGGTTTCTGGCAGAGGATGAAGTGGGTCACCATCGCAGATCCGAGGGTAATTGAGAAATAGTTGGAAATGGAGGGTTTGCCCGGGATGATGAGATGTTCGGTTTTGACAAAGTTCAACTGAAGGTGGTGCCTGGTCATCCAGGCGGAGATGTCGGTGAGGCAGGCCTCAATCCAGTAGTGGTAGCAGTGGTAGGAGAAGCCATGGGAGGTGATGATTGGTCCAAGTGAGGTGGTGCATAGGGAGAATAGGAGGGATCCAAGTTCATAGCCCTGTGGGACACCAGTGGTCTTCCCGACAGGACTGGGACAGGAGTTGGGGTGGGGGGAGGTGGGGTGGGGTGGGGGAGGAGGGTTGAGAAATCTCAAATAAGGAGAGAAAAGTTTGAGGGTTTGAAGCGGAGTTAACTTTGTTCAGGAAGTAGTGGGTTTTAGCCTCAGTTATACGAGCAGAGCAGGATTCAAGGAGGGAGTGATACTTATCAAGGTCCAGACCGTCTGTGGACTCAGACCATCTCCTCTCAGCTGCCTGCAGGGTGGACCATTCTTCAGGAATAACATCCGTAAGCGTTGAACGTTATGTTGGGAAAGGAACACAAATCAGATAAATGAATACATGTAAATGTAAATCATGTTTAAAATGTAATCATACAGTATTTACACAAGACATGAAACCATATGAGGAACTGAAATGTTTTAACAGTAATCATTGTGGAATCCTGCAATTATACAGGTGAAGAGGAGATCTGTTCACTACCTTCTTCATGGTCCGATGACTAGAGAAGTCCCACAATGGGAATAATCCGAATGTAATGAAATGCCACTTTGATTACACTCTACACAACAGACATGGGAATAAACATAGAAAATATGAAATCCTATAAGAATAGACTAGCCCACATTAGTAATACTGCTGTAAAAAAATTAAAACACAATTATCTCAATCAAGGATTCTAGTCTGAATTAAAGCGTTAAGTTATTCACCTGAGTTGCGTCAAGGTGTGGAAGAAAGCACACAGCCACAACAGAACAAAATGTACTCCTGAGAAGATCCTGAGAATAGCGTGATGGGCTGACATTGATAAGCAGATGCCACAGGTTTCCCAAATTCACCCAGGCAGGTGGGTGGCACACAGACTCTGGCCTCCCATTGGTGGACCAGGGTCAGGGTTTGGGGTTAAATAGGTTCCCCTACTCCCAGATCTGTACATTGTTACAATGGATTTCCTCTGGTTTGTGTCTTGCCTTGCTTTCGTCAGTGCAGCCTATGGTAAAACAACATTTGCTGATGTGGAGTTCACTCTCATTCACGTATGAAAGGCTATGTACAAATGTTATTCATTCAGGAGACAGTTTTAATACCACTTTTTTCATTTCCTCCAGGCTGTGGCGTCTCTACCATTCCTCCCAAAGTGACCGTCAACGCCCGCATCGTCAACGGTGAGACGGCCAGGCCCCACTCCTGGCCCTGGCAGGTGTCCCTGCAGGTGAGTGCCAGTCAACGCCACCATCTGATCAAACTAGTTATTTCTCTATTTCTGACATAATTGGTCTCAAAATAGATTGTTCACCTGACGCAAACTCATGGTCTAACATGTTTTTACAGTAGTAGGTGACCCTCAGTCTTTTAGGAGTGTTTCACTGTAGAAAAGGTTAGCCCTGTAAACTGTGTCCACATTAAACCTTTTTGCACATGTTTTTAGAGGTATTGTTGTGTAGAGGCCTGACCATAGCCAGCATAACTTTTGAGATCTTCCTTTTCCTCAGCAAACCAATGGCTTCCACTTCTGTGGAGGTTCCCTGATCAACGAGAACTGGGTTCTCACTGCTGCTCACTGTAACGTCAGGTGAGGGTGCCACCTCAGTTAGTGTTCAGCAACTATGTATCTACTTTTAACATTGTATTTACTTAGCAGACACTTTCATTCACAAAAGCATACAGATAGTGCTTGTTGTAAGTACAGCGGACAGTGTGTACAGTTATAACTGTAAATTAGTTGCTATATCTAAGAATAGTTTCAAGTAATGATCAGCTTTAACTGCATACATGGTTCTCAAACTTGCTGGATATTCACCTCAAAACGTAATACTGCAATCGTAAAAAAAACTATGCAGTACTTTTAAGTGTATTATGAAAGCATTAGGAAAGTTGGAAATTTAGCAGTTGGGCCCTGTACATATTATGACATGAGAAAGTATCTATGCTTTTTTGCTGTATTTCAGGACTTCTCACAATGTGATCCTGGGAGAACATAACAAGGCCAGCAATAGCAACATGGAAGACATCCAGAAAATCAAGCCTATTACAGTAGGTTCACAACTAAGCCACTCTTTGAAACATCTATCATTTATTAGAACTGGTATCTGATTTGCTGGGGCATGTGAATCTGCAATTTTCTCATTGAAACCCATGGTTTCATCATCCTGGGAGAACCATCAGCCTATAACTACTTGTTAAGTTTCAGCTGGTCTTTGAAGATGGACTGAACCTTTAGCTCAAATGTAGGAATATCTTAAGATTTAGCCTATTCCAAACACACAAAAGCCTCCTGTTGTAGTGCCATCCATCCACTACAACTTTATACTATTTCAAAGGTCCATCCTTCACTAATATCATGTGTTAGTGACACTTCAACACACCTATTCTCCTTCCACCTACTCCCAAAGGTCTTCACTCACCCCAAGTGGGACCCCAAAACCATGGAAAACGACATCACCCTGCTTAAGCTGTCCACCCCTGCAACCTTCGGTATGACTGTGGCCCCCGTGTGTGTCGCTGAGTCCGGCGATGTCTTTGCCCCTGGCATGAGATGCATGACTACCGGCTGGGGTCTGCTCCGCTACAACGGTGAGTCCCTGCCAGCCAAGTCAGAACCTCAGGACCTTTTGGATAATTGGTGGTGATTCTAACATGGCCTCTTCTGTTTTCTCTCTCTCTCTCTCTCTCTCTCTGTCTGTCTGTCTGTCTGTCTGTCTCTCTCTCTCTCTCTCTCTCTCTCTGTCTGTCTGTCTGTCTGTCTCTCTCTCTCTCTCTGTCTGTCTCTCTCTCTGTCTGTCTGTCTGTCTGTCTCTCTCTCTCTCTCTCTGTCTCCCTCTCTCTCTCTCTCTCTCGCCCATCCAGCCCAAGGCACTCCCAACACTCTTCAGCAGGCTTCCCTGCCCCTCATGTCCAACGATTCGTGCAAGATGCACTGGGGCAAGGGCATTTATGATGTCATGCTCTGCGCTGGTGCCGCTGGAGCCACCTCCTGCATGGTGAGACTCTCCAGCCCAGGATCTGGGCTTCATTCTTTCCCCTTTCCTTAAACTTTACTGTCATGGACCAATGGATGTAACTTTGTACAATGTTTGACTACAGATCAGTAGGTCATAGGTTCAAATCCCTCCATGTCTGCTGTTTTGGATAAAAAGGTCCCCTAAAGGAATATATGACCTTACAGCTGAATACTTTACTTAACGGACACCTTTCATGCAATTTCCCACTCTCATCTTCAACTGTCCACCTGAGTACCCTGTCCTCCATCGAAGATTGGCTGCTTTCAATCTTCCCTTTCATCTTAGACTTGAACTGTGTTTCCTATCTGACAGTTTACGAGTCTATTTCTCCTGTCTGTCTCTGTCTCAGGGTGACTCTGGTGGACCTCTGGTCTGTAAGAAGGACAATGCTTGGACCCTGGTTGGTATCGTCTCCTGGGGAGACAGCCGCTGCTCCACCTCCACCCCTGCAGTCTACGCTCGCGTTACCGAGCTCCGTGGCTGGGTTGACCAGATCCTGGCCGCCAACTAAGAAGTCGGGCAGAGCTACACACCCTTATCCCAGACCGACCATCAGGAAAATGCCTTGTGCTTGTTTGTATACTTCATATCTAATACAACAACATGAACATAATTTTTTTGTCTCGTCTAGTCATTATTGTAAAATAATAAAATAGTGGTACCTTAAGGATCCATAAGGGGGGGCTGGTAGTCCATTGTTGCTGTAAAGTTGAGGAAGAATTTAGTATAGTTGCAGTTATCGCGAAACAAAAAAGACCACTGGACAAATAGATCCCAATTTGATCACATAAAATAAAAAATAAACATATGATGCCAACACCTTTAGCCTGAAGTATTCATCTGAGAAAAAGAAAAGCCTTGTGAAAGCCGTACAGGAGCTACAGACGTGTTTGTTGATGATCAATACTTGAAGAGAAAAGTCACATTTACTGAACAACAATAGACACAGAGACAAGCTGAACCTTGAATGTGAGGAAGGAACACACATGGCTGGAAACAACCTTTTCTTTCCCAACTCTAATTGCCATGGAAACCTCTTTTTATACCTCTTTATATAAGTTTTCAAGTGTAAAATAAATCTGATCTGCAGTTCGCCAGCAGTGCCATAGTAACATCGTTATATTAGCTTTCAAGTGGCCAGGAAACTGATTGATAACCAGGGGAGCTTCTGCTGGAAAACAAGGTCTCCTAGGTTCTCAAGACAGGATTTGATTGAATTTTTTTTTCTTCTAAATTAGTCAAGAAGATCAATTTGGAAAATAACATAGAGTTTTAGGTTGTTTTACTGCTGACTTTAGGTATATATTTACACTTACATTACAGAGACAGACAAAAACTATTGTCTCTAATAAGTTGGAATTCAACAACTCCAGGATGCAATCGAGCAAGTGGCATTCAGCTAGTTCTCTTCTTTTAGAACTGTCTCTTAATTATACATAATACACTCAGTACACTCACTGTCTAGGATAAAAATATCTCAACTTTAAATCTTCACTGAATTAGTCTTTCTAATCCTCTTGAAAAGCGCTACTCAGGAAACTGTATCTAGCACATTAATCCAAGAATGATTAGATTTAATCAGAGAAAGCCTGCAAGATTTGAACAATTTTTTTACTGGAGTGGGTCATCGCTGTTTCAGTTTTTCCATAATTTATCAAGATACAGGCATATGTGCAATAGCCATACGGTGTATACATACTGAAGATGAATGGGTCGTTATCTAGCTCTGAAGAATCCTGGTAACGAACGTCATTAGAATCAGGTGTGTGGGAAGGGTGGCAACATCTAAAACATGCAGGACAGTGGGCCCGAGGACCAGGGTTGCGGACCACTGCTATACTCTATATATATATGGAACAGTATGGATTCCCAGCACATTTTAAAACCCATTGATTTCAGAAGTTCTAGTTAGCATGCCTGACATTCCCAAGAAGAGCGGCAAAACATCCTTAAAAGGGTAATGATTCACAAGAAGAAGCCAAATGTCAGGTGCATGCTGGGATCTTGGTTGTCAGCCATGACTCCAATACTCACAAACCCACCAGTTCAGATGGTCTAGCAGGCTACTGATATTTGTGCCATGCAGGACACGTCTGTCTTCAGGTTCAAGTTCTTAATAGCTTCTTAGGCTTGAAATGGAACAGTCCTTACGGTGTGATAAGAAAGAAATTGGTTAAGGCAGGTCACCTCTAACATTTTAGAGGGAACCAGTCCCCCCCTACAGGAACAGGATTCACTACCTCTACATGGATGAGAATGTGGTGTAGAACAGATGGGCAGATAAACTCAGTTACACTGGTGATGGATGCGGACATGTAAAGTCTGAGTAATTGGTCACATACATTTTATGTATGTTTGATATTGAACGTTTCTTGTACATTTGAGATCATATTGATCATAATAATCTAAAATATATATAAGGACCCCATGCAACTGACAATTGAAATCTAATTTGTTTGAGAAATAAATGATATATTTTTCTAAATCATACATCTCAGCTGCTCTCTAAACCCTGTCTTTTTCCACTTTTGAAAAGTTGTTTTCACAATTATAATGAGCAGCAGGGGAATACGTCTATTCAAGAGTTGGTTGAATGCTGGTTGCCAAGTCATTTAGATGCTGGTCTCATATTTGCTTTGTTTTCCTACTCAGACCTCAAGGAAACTGCAGATATCAAAATCAACCATCGTTTTTACTCCCACCTTCAAGTGAAAACTAAATGGTATCCAACTATTATCCACTTGCTCATTTATCAGTCAGATAACTGGAATCCAAGCAATCTTTATGAACTGGCTATATTAGTCTGGATGAGCTTTGTCATTTCATGTCATTCCAAATCCACAAATGCACTGTGAAAAAACCCATGCATTTACTTCACTTATACAACATAAAGGACAATAATTCCTCCAAGGACGAATTCAACAAATGACAAAAAAGACTGAGTCACTAATTAAATGGAGATGAACATATTTTGAAAAGATTTTTGGAACAATTCATTCAATGAATAATTTATATTATACTGTATCACCTTCACTCTTTAGTAACTTGTTGTCACATAAGCTTGCCGTGCTTTGCCTACAAAATAAATTGATTATGCAGAAGACTTAAGGCGCAAAAACGCAGTCTTAATACACTGAAACAGCCTAAGCCCAACTAATAAAATCTCAAATCTTTCTAAGATTACTGTTTTCCATCATCCACTTCAGCATGGTCACTGAATCAACTTTGTTACAGAAGCACCCCCCCCAAAAATTAGAAAAGTCCACAGCCTCCAACATGGAAACATTGAACAAACTAGGGTTGGGATAAGATAAGACACACAACTGTCAGAACTAGGTCAATATTGTTCATGGGGCTGCGAGGCACTTTCTAAACAGCCCCAAAGCTTGAGATCTCTATGGAAACGCTTATTTTGTTCAACCAAAAAAAGCACAGGTGACCTGAGACCCAGAACACACAGTTACTGGGCTTTTTATATCTGCATCCTTGGGTGAATGCATTTTGGTCCAAATCACTGAAAGGCTCAGGTGAATCCTCCAGGAGAGTCGTCACCTTTTTATTTCAGGTTAAATGTGGTGATGTGCTGCTAAAGTGCCATTAAAATATGTTTTAATGACAGAGGAATACTTATCAAGGGATCCAACTAAAAGCACCAAGGAGTTTATATTCAGTTCTGAATCTGGAAACATTGACCTAGAAAAGTCGACAAGGCCATTTCCAACAAAGGCAAGATATCAGAGGTGAAAATGAAATGAAACATTTCCCTATTCATTGTCGATGGCAGTCACATGCCGACTTTCACCTGTGGTTTTCTTTGTCATGCTGTGTTTGTAATTTGATTGAGGCTTCCAGATGTCTCGTCCGCTTGATTGAAAAGACATCCAGAGAGACATGTAGACACACAGAGACCCCGAAGTGAAATCCAGTCCTGATCAAACTAGAGGCTTGATGTCCTGTAGAAAAGGACCCGTCTTGCTCGGCAGAAGGTGTCTGCAAGAAATAAAGTCTGTGGGACAAAAATCAAACGCAAGTCACACGCATCTAGCATGATTAAAGTAACGGTGAGGAATTGCAGACAGCGGTGACTAAGATTCAAGATGTCTTGGATACTGGACACTTAATAGGACACAAAACCCAACACATACTGTATGTGAAATCAGACAAGACAAGCACAGCATCCTGCAGACATGGGTGGTAATTTGAGTGCTTATGAGAACAATGGTGTTTTGGAAACCAGGTAAGCAACATGCTGATGAGCTTGGAGGATTCCCAGTCCCTGCAGACTGCTCAGGAGGGACAGCAGATCAAGCACTGGTTCTGGACGTCCTCGCTGGATGTGGGACTGTCACAATGGTGGGCAGCAAAAATACGTTGCATTGCATTTGCCCCCAAGTACATGATTATGGCCTCGGACTCTCCATTCAGGCCAAACCATCTGCTAAGAGTAAAACTGAGTGTGTAAAGCATGTGTGCTCCAGGGCACCAGAGAAATGATGCCTGCCAACACCGGCATGTGGAGGATGAAAGGAATAGCCAGACCCTGGTTCTGGTGGTCTGGGATGGATCAAGATGTGGAAGGAGTGCAGTAGGACTGCCAGAAACATCATACATCCACCCACAGCACCCATGGCTGGAGGCACCATGGTCCAGGATACATATTGAATTTACATTGGAAGATGTTTCTAGTGATAATGAATACCCACTCTTTACATACATGCCCCCTATGATCTCAGCCACTGTAAACTAGCATAGAGAAATGACACCATGTCTTTGGCATGTTGGGATCAACATTGAAAGTGGTCACAGATAACAGGCATGTTTCAGAGCAGTACAGTGAAACCAAGCAGTAGTCATGTTAGGGATTTTCACCCTTCATCAAAAGGAATATTTTGATGTGTAAACCCGACTTTCATGAAAGAAAATCTAAAACCTTAAATTCAGTACACCTACCTACATACCCTTGCTATTGTTGGTAGATTAGCTACATAACTTTGGCACAAATGAAATAAAATCCAAATGTATTTGTACAGCCCATAGAACTGCCCCTCAACCAACCTAAATCCTGAAGGACATAACGCCCAAAAATAATTAGGTTACAACTTTGAATCAGTAAAAAACTGTTGGCTTTCAATTCATGTTGCATGCTTGTGTAGGCTACCTGCAGGCTGCCTTCTTGGATCAGAACTTCTTTCTTTCATATTTTCTGCTAAGTAATGTTTCGTGATCTATTTGATTTGTATTAGTTTCATTTTATTTGTATTAGTCTACATATGCAATGTATATTTACTATAGTGGAAATAGTAGACTATATACTAGACTACCAATCGTTTTGGATTGTTTCGACTTGGAAACAGCTGTCTAAGTTTTATCTTTATTGCCAACAAACAGAATGGACAGAAATATTACGTAAGACTCCAGAGCTTCTCTCAAGGTGCAGTCAGACTGTCAGTAAGGAACAAAGGGCATCAGTGAGGCAGAAAGTCCACATAGAATACAGGGGAACAGTTCTTCGTGTTTTTCAGACTAAGTTCCTGGAGTAACAATAATTATGGGTCAGAATGTGGATCACGGGTGTCTTGTTGAGTTTAGTGGATATCATTTTCAGCATAGTTTAAGCCAGGCTGATATATGCTGCTCTGCTGGTATGTCCTATGAAGCTTATTCAGTTTAAATAATGATGATAAAGAAATACTTAGTGATCTTTCTGGACAGCTGTGAAGCCTGACCGTGACAGAGAGTCTGTGCCTCTGCTCTGTGTGGGCTGGATCAAGGCTCAGTCAGCTCTTCACCGGAGATCAGATCAGATCTGAACCATGTCTGGGCTGAATGAGACCCGGATCTGGTCTGGATCCCTGGACACGAACAGGACTATATACGACCATGAGGATCCAGGCAGCCCCGTGGTTATTATCGTTCCGGTGGTTTTCGGGTGTATCTTTTTTCTTGGGATAGTTGGCAACACGCTGGTGATGATTGTGATAGGGAACATCAAGTCAAGACGCTCCAGAAGCACCACTAATATCTTTATCCTGAACCTCAGCATTGCTGACCTGACTTTTCTACTGTTCTGTGTCCCGTTTCAAGCCACCATTTACTCCCTGCCAGAGTGGATATTTGGAGCCTTTCTGTGTAAATCTGTGCATTACTTTGTGACTGTGAGCATGCTGGTGAGCATCCTGACCCTGGTGGCCATGTCAGTGGACAGGTACATCGCCGTGGTGCTCTCCCAGAAGTCTGCCTGGATCCGCAGCAGGAGCAGCGCTCTGCGGGGGGTCTGCCTCATCTGGGGGCTGGCAGTCCTCCTGGCTGTGCCTGTGGCTCAACACCAGATCCTCACCAACCACCCAGAGGCACCAAACAGCTCTTTTTGTTGGGAAATCTGGGTTTCTGGTGTTCCCAAACGCACATACAAACTGGCAATACTAATAATAGGTTACCTGTTACCTTTGGTGTTAATAACGTGCTGCTATGCAAAGGTAAGAACTTTTCACTTATCATTTTGAATCAGTACAGTACATCATGCATATACCATCAGTCTGAAAGGGCTGCTCTTCTGAACACTACTTTGGATCATCAGTATTTGTGTAGACCAAATTCAAACCAGTCTACCACAAGAACAGCATTTTAATATTGTGTGAAGGTTATACTTAAGGGTGGCTTTAGAAGGCAAGCTTAATGACCTACGGTTGTTAATGTATAATGATGCTAATAGAAAATTCTATAGGTATGAGTATTTGTATTTTGTAAATACCAAAATGTCTTATTAATTGTGCCCCATATTCACAGCAGTCCTTTTTACTAATGTGCTTTGCCATACATACTAAGACAGACATTTTGTAATCAATGTCGAAACCATAATCGGCATTTGTATCAAAATATAGACATACAGTCACCATCTCTCTAAGAGGAGATCATATTCTCTCACAGTACAAAATACAGCCTACCCCATTTTGGCGTTTGGTGAAATGGCACTGTGCTCCACCCCAATAGCCCATAAATCTAAAATCTGTCAAAAAGTCTAGGATTGTTCATCTGTAACTGAAGGTTCGTTTAATCAAACTCTCAGTGACATTTATGTTTATGTTCAGTTATTATAACTGTGCCGTTGGACCTTGAAGACATGATATACTTAATAGCACCAGTGACCTCAGGACACAGACATTATCAGCATGTCATATTCTTGTTTATTGGATTATGTTATCATAATATGACTCATGCTTTTCTTAGGTGTTGTTCCATCTTCATACCAAGATGAAGATTATGTCGAAGAAATCAGAACGTTCGAAACGAAAGGTATGAAGTTATTAAGAATTGTTCACATCTAATTATGGCTAATGAAATTCACAATGCGTGAAAGTCGGCTGTTTAGACTTAATCTAAAACACAGTTGGCAGTTTGTTTATATGAGGACTAAATATTAATGTGCCTTCCTTGGCTTGGCTCATGACACTGTAGCCTTCTTTACACCTATGAGAGGATAAGAGTCCAAAGTTTCTTTCACAAATGCAAGTCAGGGTAGTCATGTGGCTGAGCGGTTAGGGTGTTGGTCTAGTGATCAGAAGGTTGACAGTTTGATTCCTGGCTGAGGCAACATTATGTTGTGTCCTTGGACGAGGCACTTCACCCTACTTACCTTGGGGGGAATGTCCCTGTATGTGATTTGACTTGCTCTGGATAAGCGCGTCTGCTACATGAATAAATGTAAAAGTAATGTAATTCCTGGAGGCAGAAGGTTTCAGTTTATTTTGAAAATAGTGTAGTACATTGTGAATGAACAGATTATGGTTCATCAAATTTCGCATTCGATCGAGAATCAGAATGATCAATGAAAAACAAACCCTTTGACTAGACATACTGCAGTATTATTTGAAACATACGAAAATATACTTCTGTACTATTTAATGCAAACTTTGCCCTGATGAAAGAGGGCAGTAGTGATAGTTCACCACATCTAGATGGAATATAGTCCAAACCTTCTCTGCTACGTTTTGATGTTATTTAAATCAGCTGAATACATCTGGTGATCATTTGGCCTTAATTGCAATAATTATTTAGCCAGAAACTCTGGTTCTTTTATTACCAGTGTTGCTCTGGTCCACTGGATGAGCTGTGGGCTTCAATAACTAAATGTCTTTTTTAATAGACCGACTGCACTGTTACTAATGGCTACAGAGTACCTTGTTTGCTGTTCAAGGAGAAAAACATAGAGAGAAGGGGAAACATCCTCTGACGCCGTCAGCAAGGACAGCAGCCAGGGCGATGAGATGAAATGACTCCCAGATGTGGGGAGAGGACCTGCGTCCACGTGGATGATGGGATACCACAGAGCAGTATCCATGGCAACCCACCTTTGACCTTAGAGCTGTTTATCTGCTGTTGTTTATGGTGAAGCTGGTGAGACGAAGGATAATGATTAGATCTATAGGTGGATGCTGGTATGAACTAAAGCCCTACGAGAGCGAGCATCTTATGTCACCTTCCCACAGTGCTTTAGTGATGCATACTTCTGTTTATCAGCCACTGTTTACTGGAGTGAAGAGTTCAGCCAAGTGGTAACACATGCTTAGATTGTGCTGCTATTGGAGACATTGATCTGGAAACTCTAAACAGAGTTTTTATAGCAAAGCTACCTGAATAAGACTATAAGGAGTTATAGAACACCCTTGAATCAGGCTGTTATCCTGTTAACTCCTCAAGGTAAAAAAACGATAAAGGTGTAATTATTGACTATATTGTTGCTATTAACTGGAACAAGATACATTATTCATTAAACCATCAACAATTTATTTTTGTATTTTCTGCCGATGTTTGCAGAATTGTTAGTGTGAATATGCATCAGAAAACCGCAGGAATGCAGCAGGTATTAAAAGAGACTTTTAGCAGCTTCATTACGCTTGAAGAACTGAAATGACTTTATTTCATTCATTTATTTAATGGACATTCATGTTTACTTATGCAAAACCTTTAAGTGTCCATTTTCCTTTAATTTATAACTTAGTATTTTATTTTCCATCTCCCACTTCCCTAATTGATTTCAAGGGGGACTTTTGCCCACTTGAACACCATAAAAGGCTTGTCATTTTAATGCAAGTCGTTTTAACAGAAGAAGTAAGGTAGACAGACAGCGTCTGTAAGGACGTCAAAGTCAAAGTGGTTTGGCAAAGAAGAGAGAGATGAGGAAACTCTTCCACTACTGTGAAATTAGGCAGAAAGACAACTGCATTGTTGAAAGTGTTGAAAAACTGTTATGGCAGGTTTTTCAGAGGATATCACACGCATTTTAATGGTCTAGAGGTGAATATATATTCAAATGGAAAAGGAAAAGGAATTGCACTTTAATTAATAGATAAAGTTTGTCAACTCCTTTAGTTATTCAGAGTTCTGAACAGCTTTGTCATGTAAATGATGCTAGCTGGTCTTTTTAGATTGCACTTAAAACACTTCATGAAGCCCTTTGTCCTGTCTCAATCCTGTCAAATAGCAAGATGGAATTCTATCTTCCTAGACTGAAATATTAGTGTTGTGGTTGTGATTATGGTGTTATGGTTGAAGGCACACAACCGTAAAATTGAACAATTATTTGTTAGTAACAGGCCAGTAAAAGGTTTTGGATTCAGAGCTCAAATAAATGCCTGATTAACATTTTCAACTGTAGAGTTTTAATTCTTATGATAATTATTTTAATTACCACACTTGTTATCATTCTGAGTTGTTGTCGTTGGCAAGGTTGTAACCTAACTGGAATAAACAGTCTGAATGACAATATGAAAATAGCCACACTTAGAACCTTCTATATCCGATCAGAAATAATCATTAATCATATATTGTTGCAGAGTTTGGCAATTCGCTTTGAAAGTAATGCCATTTTTCTGTTCCTTGTGGATATAACCTGTAGATTTGTCCACATATTTCCAACTAAACTAAATGTTTTGCCTTGCACTTATGCTGGACTTGATGCATTATTAATGAGGTGCAGAGGTTGCTGCTCTCAAGGCACAGTGTGCATAAATGTCACGTAATGATGTACTATTATTTTTAATTATGTTGACTTAGTGTAACTTTGATATTGCCCCCCTTCACTTTTGAAAGGGTTAACTCTCCTCTACAGGTTCAGTCCACAGTACAGAGTTTAAACCAAACTGCTCCTAGCCTCCTACTGAGGCTCTAAGAAGGGGGGGGGGGGGGGGGGGGAGCCCCCCTCTGTTTTGAGAACCATGGAACAGATCCTTCTTTCTTACACATAATTTAGTCCTTGCATTTCTCACCCACCAGTACTGGCCAATGTTTGGATTATCCTTAGCTAAGAATAGGATTCTACCACAGAGGCAGTCCTTGTGTTCTCTCCTCAGTCATGTCGGCGCGAGGACTGATTCAACAGATAAAAAGGATTGTTCTTTTGAGAGAACTGAGGACTGAACTTGTTTCAAATGTCAGAAACATGCAGCACAAGTTCATAGTGTAAGTCAAAACATCTGGGGCCTTAGGTAAAGCACTTCCTAATTACACTCATTTAACTCCTCAGCCTCATAACAACAAACCCTGATTCGAGGTGTTCAAGCATCACTGATAATCCTACCATCATTTTGCCATCTGCCTTCAGGAAATCATTTCTCCACATGCTGTAAGCATAAGCAGTGTTGATGCATTTCAGAGTCAGAGAAATCTACACAGAGGGATAGAGTAAATGAGCACCTTGCATGAGATCATGGTATTCAATGCTGGTATAATATCATCAGACACGCAAGACTAGAACCCTTCTCTAAACAGTCACTTGGCATAGATTACTCTCTTAAGAAGATTGTGTCATGATTTATTTAATTTACATTACATTTAGTAGTTTAGCAGACGCTCTTATCCAGAGCGACTTACTTTAAGTACAGGGACATTCCCCCCTGAGGCAAGTAGGGTGAACAAGGAGTTAGGTGGCTGAGCGGTTAAGCCATTGGGCAAGTGATCGGAAGGTTGTGAGTTCGATTCCTGGCTGTGGTAACATGACGTTGTGTCCTTGGGCAAGGCACTTCACCGTACTTGCCTCAGGGGGGAATGTCCCTGTATGTGCTGGAAGTCGCTCTGGAAGTCACCATCTCATTGCAAGCAGCAGAATCTCGTCCCAGACGAGCCTGACGTCGACCCGGATGTAACTTCAGACACATGTTATAAATATTAATTTTCATGAAGTCCCTGTATGTGCTAGACACAATGTCATGTTAACACAGCCAGGGTTCAAACCAGGGACCTTCTGATTACTAACCTGACATCCTTACCCACTGTGCCACAAACCCATTTCATGACATAACATTGGCAGACATGACAGGAAGCATGTCTGTGTGTCTCTTCTGAGGACATTGAGCCACCTTTTTACAGTTGTACTGCAGGACAATATCCAGCATTTCTCACATTCTCAGTATAATAGTGGCTGAAAGACTTGGCAGATGTTCTGATACCTCCTCCTCCTCCCTATACACCAGAGAAGTAAGTGGTCATTAGCATATTTTAATCTTTTCTCCATTCTCCATTCTTCTAATGTTCCATTTGATGACAAGCTCTGCTTCAGTAATAAGACTCTGAAACCAACAACCCCCCAGAGTGAACCAGCATATCTAGCAGTATTATTCACAGTTGACAGCAGGAAAATAATCTTGAAAAACACTGTGCCGTGTCTATACAGTGAATCAGATTCCTGCCTTTCATCTCAGATTTTCATCGACTCAAAATGAAGAATGACATGAAATGACAAATCAATGCTGATTGTTTATTATCAATTAAACATACAGCATGTTTCATGAACCATGCCACATTGTATCCATGACTTAAGACCCAGGATTTGGGGTTAAAACAGAACTCAGCGTGTATTTTGAAGCCTCTTCAATAGTCATTGAAAATTGAGAGCATTTGAGTGTCTCCAATAGTACATCAAAAGCTTTTCACAAAACAGACTAAGTGAAAAGCGCAGGTTGTGCTCAGATTGTGGAGGAAGGAGACAAAACAGCATCCATGAAACCATTTTGAAGTTGTTTTATGCAAATAAATAATAGCTGGTTTCTCAGTCTTATCAGAGAGGGCTAAAGGGCAGACTCAGAAGGCAGACTGACTCACAAGGCAGTTTGACTTACAAGACAGACTGACTCACAAGGCACACTTCTAAGATTCAAATTTGAAGAGAATAATTTATGTAAAAACAGAACGATTCAGGAAAGGCAGAGGTGGACTCTAAAAATCACATCATAAACTCAGCACACTGGACCATAATTTCTCCAATAGTCAGTCTTGAGAAGTGTCCTAAAAGATAGACGTATGAGTCTTTGAAGAAGCTTTTCCCTTCTCAGTCCCACAGTGGCTAGTATGGCCGAGTATCAAACCATGGCTGTGCACATGACAGGCAAGAATCCAGCCACTGAACCTGCCTGGTATAATGGGATTCATAAGCAGACCTGTTTATACATAGTTCAGCTCTTGAGGTGTGTGGGCACCTAATACACAAACACCAGGGTGTCAAAGAGCTGGCTTTCTGTCACAACACTAAGTAGACGTCATACTTATTACTACCTGGGATACATGCTGCTTTAATTCGTCCTTTCTCAAGGACAAATGAGTGCAAAAATAGTCCCCTGGTGTGAGTCCATTATGGGATGGAATGATAATCAAAATATTTTTCAACTTTAATTTGTATAATTCATAACATCACTCCTTTCAGTCCCAACATGCTGGTTATTTACCTGTCATAGTTGTTATGGCAGAGGCAAAACTGTTGAATTTATATATATCTTCATCTTTAAATGTACTTCATATAAGGTCACATTAGCCTTTGATTTCTCACTTTACAAATATGGTTGTATTTGTATGTGGTGAAAATAAGACAGCCAAGTGGATGTTGTTTGGAGAAAAAGATGAGAGGGCTTCATCACATTGCAGGCAAACATAGTTTAACACTCCACCCCTTCCTGCAGTGCAATTAGGATAGAACAAGGATATTTGTGCTCTTTACATAGAGCCAACAGAGGGCTTTATGCACTGTGCCAGTAAGAGGAAATGACTATAATTAAATCACAGTTAGGCTGAATGAAAGGTAATTACACTGATGTATCTTTTGTGTTGAAGTACTAGATGGAGTTTGTGTGTACAGTACAGTGTGTATGCATGTGACCCTGCCTCACCTTGTCCAGGCTAGATTAGTCTGTTTAGAGCTGAGAGGTTGAAGGTGAATGTATTGTGTTTATGGAAGTCTTCCATTAGTTTGTGGTACTTATTTGTCCTGGTACTGGAAGATTGTTATGGAGTATGAAGGAAACCCATAGAGCTGCTGTTTTTTAGACAATCTCTAGCAAATAAATCTGTCTGATATGAATCCATATAGTCAGACATGATCTCAGTTTCACAGTGAATTCTAATAGCACATTGGCCCAGACTGTTTATCTATAAGTAAATAGGAAACTTGGTTATGGCAAAATGTGTCCTGTTCCATAACATAACATAACAAGCCATCATTTGTGGTTAACAACACAGTTTTATATTAGTCTGAATTTCACCGAAAGATGAATAGTACTTATTGGATACTCAAACCATCCGTTATATCTCTATAATAAATGTGCTGTGCAATGAAGATAAAAATGTGGCATCATTCAATCCTGTTTGTCTGAATTGTAATGAAACCTTTACATCACAGTTGAGTTAGAGACAGTTGTCAGGAAGTCCATAATACTGTATCACACTCTTCTTCCTCCCCTCCCCTCCAGACGGCTCAGACAGTCCTGCTTGTGGTGACGGCCTTCTTGATCTGCTGGATGCCTCACCATATCATCGCCATGTGGGTGGAGTTTGGCGTGTTCCCCTTGAACGACGCCTCCTTCGCCTTCCGCATCCTCTCCCACTGCCTGGCTTATGGAAACTCCTGCGTCAATCCCATCCTCTACGCCTTCCTGTCTGAGAACTTCCGGAAGGCCTGTCGCCAAGTCTTCACCTGCCATTTCCTGTACCCCCCTCCCCCTGTGGACAAGGTGGTCCGCATTCGCATGGAGAACTTCTCCACTACCCACGCCATCATCAACATGTGAACACGCCATCATCAACATGTGAACACGCCATCATCAACACGTGAACACGCCATCATCAACACGTGAACACGCCATCATCAACACGTGAACACGCCATCATCAACATGTGAACACGCCATCATCAACACGTGAACACGCCATCATCAACACGTGAACACGCCATCATCAACACGTGAACACGCCATCATCAACACGTGAACACGCCATCATCAACACGTGAACACGCCATCATCAACACGTGAACACGCCATCATCAACATGTGAACACGCCATCATCAATATGTGAACACGCCATCATCAACATGTGAACACGCCATCATCAACATGTGAACACGCCATCATCAACATGTGAACACGCCATCATCAACACGTGAACACGCCATCATCAACACGTGAACACGCCATCATCAACATGTGAACACGCCATCATCAACGTGTGAATACTGTCAGTATTATGAAATACACATTTGTATAAAGTATATACAATACTATCTATTTGTATATATAATTTCAGACTGAATAAGTGTCAGTAGACAACACATATAGATTCATGAAACTAATATGTTTACTTATACATGGGACTATTTTACCATTGTACACATTCATTCTGTACTTTTATATGGTGTCAGTTTCTCTGACAAAACTTTGATTGAAGTTCAAAGGTTAAAACCTTGTTTCTGTTATCCTGTTGTCAACACTTAGCTTGTAGAAGTCTTCCGCATTAATTGTATTTCTTGAGCCCTGGGACAAAATCAAGCTATGTAGTTAGTTATCTCTGACATTGTCCTCCCTAAGCTCTCTCAGGCTCCTGGATAAGTACTAAGAGTGAGATTATACAAAGCTTCAAGACCCTGACAGAACAATGTTTTAGTTTTTTAAGTAAACCAGGTTCACTGCTTTGTTTGGGCTCATTCTCACTGGAAAAAAACATGTCGTTGTCAAGCAGTGACACATTTCTAGATTTTCTTTACTGTGTTGTCCTGGTATGCCTTGGTAACACCTTTTTTATGTCATAATCAGCTTGATATTGTTCTAGTGACTTTCCCTCTTAATGACTGTTTCATGTTGACGTTTTAAAATGTGATCAAGGTATATACAATATACAGTGTGTATATATATATATATATATATATATATAATTATATACTATATGTACGTATAATATACATTCAGGCGTAAATTCTTCGGAATAATGTTCTGATTCTTTTGTGACAAGCCAAGATATTACATCGAGAATCACTTGAAATGTACATTTTGCCAATGTTTGCTATTGTGCTTTGTTGAATTGAGCTGTTTGATTATGTTTACTGCCAATTTATTTCATGTTTATAGAACTTGCTTGTGCAGACAATTGCTGTGTGCTCTTTTTATTCAACCTGTGCCATTTGTTCCACCACATGTCCATGGATTGAAAGTAAGACCAGAATCTTAAGGATAGAGCTTAAGTTGCCTTTACAGACATATGGAGCCCAACAGGCAAGGAGACATTGACAAAGTAAAAAATATATATCTGGCTGGAGTGATTTAGTTTACTTAAGGTTGTCCCTTATTAGGAAATATTCCTTTGTTCTTTGCTTTAATATTTGGTAAAAACTTGTGGTTGTGGACCAAACAGTATTTCAAAATGTATATCATTCAAATGTATAATGTGGTATTGTGGAATTAATAGAAGTGAAAAGATAGAAGTGAAAAAAAAACAGTTTGAAAGAACCCATAAAGAGTTTAGCTAAAAACATTGTGCAGACAACCTCAGATGTATTTGGTTATCAAAACTACAATCTTACTATTATAATGTTCAGTGTTGATACTCTTATAGCATTCAAGGGCCTTGCTTCTGTAGAAGCACCTGCAGCACCAAATATGATCCTGGAAGTCTTTTTGATGTTGTTTGAAGCACTTTGCTGTAAATGCCTTTCCGAACTTCAGAAGGATGTTGTTTTGAAGCCCATTGTAAAGGATTGTGTGGAGAGTCAATGAAAAAAAGTTGTTTTGTCTAATTCAGGTGTGTCACTTATGTGTTGGTTGTTTCGTCAACTAGTGAATAATTATAATAATATAAGGATTTAGCATATACTTGTATCCATATTGATGTACAGTACAGAGCGGGGTTTCAACCAATCACCACACTCTTGATCTTGCAATTGACCCCCACATGTGTGCAGGCAGCAACAACAATAAAACACACACATTAAAGTGTCCCCTGATGAAATTCTCCTTCAGCTTTCTCTTCCTTTAATCCCTTCTCCAGGGGAAGCTAGGAGCAGTGGGTAGACAGGTGCTTCCAGGGACCTGGAGACCTGATCTTTAAAGAGGAAACCCATGTGAGCAAAGGGAGAACATGTGAACATCCCATAGATGTTGTCCACGTGTGCTTAACCTGTCCTGTATATATCCTTGTGCCTTCGTGCCCTCTTGCTCTTGGTTCAATCTCCCACCACTTATCCATGATGCCACCTTAGCACTTGGCAGGAACCACCTGAACCCTTGGAACCCAGGAACATCTTACTGTAACACAAAAGTACCATTCACCGTCCCACCATACGACACCAGGAATACTGCACCTGCAATGATGTTGCCATGGAGCTCCAGATGATGCCCTTATTCAGTAGAAACAGCTCTCTCTCTCTGAGCACACTAACAAGACTGATAGTCCTTCCTGTGTCTCATCAACGTCTCCACACACTTTCTCCACAGTGTCTTAAGATACATTAAAAAAAAATTGTTGATACAATGGGTTCAAAAATTTTCACTTTAGAATTATATGTTGCTTGTTCTATCTCCAATCAACTTTTGTGACATAAGTGCAGGTAACAGAAACTACACAGCTGAGTATCAATCCAGTTCTGTTAGTTCACCTGATAGCTGGTTCATTATCTTAAATTGTCTTTGTGGATCTGGTTGGTTTCATTTGCCGTACTAGCTATTCCTGTAAAGGATACAAGCTACAATCCAATAGTATCTTGCCAAGTATAACCTTTTTAGCACCTTAGTATGATGTGTTTATAGAAGTGTTAGTGGATAGGAGGCATCCAATTATAATGTAATTTCCCATCATCTTAACACTCTCACACCTGTGCCACACTTGTTTCTTATAGGTGCTTCATTTACACTGATAAGGGGTGTTGGAGTAACACTTGAGACTCTTAGCTAGGTAACAAGTTCATTCTTTAATTCAGCATCCATTTGAGCTGCTTGTTTCAGAGGATTTGCTGGTTAACCAGGCTACTTATGTTGTTTTAAAATCTAGTTGGTCTCCTCAGAGATTCAGGGCCACAGATGGCCAGAGCAAAGCTGTGTACTGATAGCTACTCTCTGATAGACGATGCAACTCCAGATCTTAGAATTAAATGGTTCCATTTTATAGTTTTGTATTTAACATTTAAAACATATCTACACGTTGTGGTTTAAATGCACTGCATTTTAGGCAAGCTACTGTAAGAATATATATTTTAAAAATCTGTCAGTACAAACTAGTACTATTACACAATTTTGAAATTTTATGTGAAAGCTTCAATGCGCAACATCTCAGAAAAATGCTAAATACAAATATGTCCTTCTAATTATAAAATACCTTTCAAGTAGGCTCCTTAAGTATTAATTTAAGTCACAACTCGTTATGATACCATCTAGTGGACGAACACTTCACTTGCATGTCTATCAGTGACCTGTGAATTTCTGTTTTGATTTGTCTTGTTTGTGTGGTCATTAGTTCATGAGACACTCAGCATGGTTCGCCTATTAAGCCTGAAAATGTAAAATGTCATAAGAAAATCTGTCACCATCAATTAACTTTTCTAGAGTCACACTGATGGGAATGCTGAATCCCTCAAGAAAATTCAATTTCCTCACTGTCCCATGGTAAATAATTATAAATAGACATCTGAAATGCAATTAAATTACCTATCATAAGGGTGGATATTCCACATATTTGTCCAATATGTCCGAAAAATAGGAGACTGACTAAACAATGAAAGACTTTGAAAACACTTTTCAAAAAATATAATTGATTAGAATTGAATGATGTGCTATTTCAAGGGGGTTACTGCAGGGTGCACTGTTGTGATGTTTTATGCACAGACCAGGTAACAGACTTTTTACCTACAGTCTGAGGGGGAGGATCGCCATCAGAAGTGGGTGTGTGCACTGACCACCACTCTATCTGCATCTCACTATTTAACCAGCCTGTCTGTATTCAGCATCTCACAGACAGATGGGATTGCATGACTGTAAGGTACCACCTCTGAGACTAATACAGCAGCTGCTAATACCAAAGCAACTAAATCTCTGACCAGTTTTCCAGATTTTTCCTCATATATCTAAGGTAACTGACACGATACGTAACTTCTACGATTTTGAACTTTTTAATATAGTTTTGTATTTGTGCATTACTAGAAAAATGACAAACATGTACAATTCTCAGAGTTCGCATCTGAGATACGGTATCTGTCAGATGTAGATGCAATAATATTTGACTAAATGATCCACTTCTGTTGGCAGATCAGTAGCTGACCCTGAGTCCATGTGGGTGTTGGAGCAGATCCGTGTGTCAGTGGAGAAGAACAGTTTGGCATTTCCTGCAACAGAATACAGCTTCAGACTCACAGACATGTTTGGAGAGAAGACAGACCCTGAGAAGAGAAAAAAGATCTCATTGTGTCCAAACATCATCACTCCAAGCACCATTCCTGAGTTCTGCATCCCACCGAAGATGACTTCTCTACAAGAGATGAAGACAGTGGATTGGAGTAAACATGTTCCTGCTGTGAAAGGTTCTCTTGAGACGGAGGGCCCTGAGCAGGAGGCACCAGCGAGAGAAATGATGAACACTCACATCATTCAAGTGGAGAACGTGGACGAGGCATCTTATGATGGCTTCAGTGATGAGGACAGCACCAACGCGGACCCCCAGAGTCAAGCTGCACTTTCTCTTCCTCACCTTGCCAAAACTCAGACCTCCTATGGCTTTTGCACTTTGCTGGAGAGCCCCCACACCAGAAGGAAGGAGTCACTATTCCACAATGACCCTAACACATGCGGAATCCCATTAGTGTCAACCCGAGGTAGATCAAGCACGTACTCCAGGTCTACCCACACTGCCTCATACAGTCTCAACAAAATGACATCCAGGCTTTCCCCCAGAGTGGTAGCATTGCATCGACAGAGCACCTTGGACAGTGACACCACCTCCTCCGCTGACTCATCTCCCTTCAGTTCACCTCTCCTGGCAAGGCCTCTTCCCAAATCCTGCCTCCTCAAGGCCCTGAGTCATGAAAAGCTGCTTTCTAGGGCAGCCAAAAAGGTTGCGCTCTCCAGGAACAATTCTCTGTCCACAGATGAGTGTAGCTCCACAGACAATAGCCCCAATATTGCAAGGAGAGCTTCAGAGGGCTTGGTGGAACCCTTGCCCAATACCTTCAGCTTGGCCCCTCCTGCCATCTTACCTATGGACTTGGTGATGTACAGAGAGAGAGTGTTGAAAGAGTGTCTGATTCCAGTAGGTAGGGAAGGTACCTTAAGACTCTCAGCTGAGTACTGTTCAGATAACCAGAGGCTTAGAGTCAGGCTCATCAGTGCAGAGGGGCTGTATAATATGTCTGTGGACCCTAAGAGCATCAACTGTAATATTAGTGTCTGTCTTCTGCCAGGAAAGGTCCAAAAGCAAAGAAGCACAGTTATCAAGAAAAGTCGTAATCCCATCTTTAATGAGGACTTCTTTTTTGATGGCATTTGTGCGAGAGAAATCAACATTAGGTCTCTGAGGTTTAAAGTGGTCAACAAGATGTCGACCATGAAAAGAGACTATATTTTGGGGGACTGTGAGATTTTGCTGAATAGTGTATTGAGCAAATCAATTTAAAAGAATGTGTTTCAACTTACTTTTTGTAAGATTCAAATTATATTAAAACATGTTTAAACCAAGTGTTTTTCCTTGTGAGAAATATGGATGTTTCATTAAGACATGCAATAGACCTTTCTGGAATATTAATCTTAAGGGCTTTTGATGCATGATCTGTCTATCTTCTCATGAAATATATAATAATGTATCTGAAGGTTATTTCAACTGTCCATGGCAACCAAGTGTGCACACTTTTATAAATGGTGGCGATCGTTATGGACAAAATATTAGGAGATGGACAACACACTGCAAGCAATTCAAGCCAAAACATATTTTTGTCTTTAATATATATAATTTTATATTATATTTTACATTTGACGAAAATAAATTTGCTACAGACATTACTAGAAAAATAGTAAATATCTCAGTCTTTTAAAATGTTATATTATATTTTTTTCATTTGACGAAAATAAATGTGCTACAGACATGACTAGCAGAGCTCAGTGTTAATCGACTACCGAACGCATCGTTCAGAGCTGTCATCCAGATCACGAGTCATGGCAACGGAGTAGTAGCCTACATAGGGAGTGCACACACACACACTTACATGGGTAATTCTCTCCCAGAAAGATAAAACAATGGTGTTTGAATCTCTGGTCAGTGACTTACTGAACAAGTTTATCGGAGACTATGTGGAGAACCTGGACAAGTCTCAGCTGAAGATAGGGATCTGGGGAGGTAAGTGAGCACAGACAGCTAACAGTCACAGCTAGCCAGTGTCAATATGATCATCTGTTCCAAACCAGCCTAATTATGTTAACATTTCCATCACCGATATGGTTTATTATGATGTACAATGTGACAGTCAGTTTAAGTTCATCAATAAAATATCCCCAACAGCTAAATGAGGTTGAGTCATGATATACAGGAGAGGAGTTGCACATCATGACAGTGTAAACATTGGCCTGTTCGTCTGATCAATATGCTCATTTGAACTATTATTTTATATGATTTGGAACCCATATTGTTGTATTCTCATCCTATCTAACTTGTCTTGGCCAACACAGGTCTGCCCAGACTGCCAGGTCATGGTATGCAGGCTACTGTCCCTGTCCTAAAGTCACCAGTCACCCCATACTCAGAGTTTTACTGTAGATCCCTCCTGTCTGTCTTATGTAATAGACTCATGCACTGTGTGTTTGTGAGTTAGAAAAAAGTATCCTGTGCTTTGGATAGGGTTGGTCATGTTTACTGTAAGAGGATTTTCCTCTCATGCACTTGTACTGTGCTTGGCATTGCCACACCTACACTGACACCCATTAAGAGCTCCAATGACTTAGTCTTTGTGCTCTATCACATTCTCTACTTCATGTCATTCTTCTGCAACACAAAACTGCAGGTAGTGTTGTGTGTCTGGGCTTAATCAGGCCAATCAGTATCAGGCCAGGTCTCTATGGGCATTTTAGTATTTATTATTGCTGAACCATGAAACATGATTTGAATAGTAAAGCTTGTGACATGGATTAATTTGGCTTTCTCTACATAACAAACATATATTTTTAGGTAGACTGACAATGTTATGAAAGCTGGATGTCATGTGGATATTCCTTTAGAGTTAGAATGTCTGCTTCTGTAGAGACTACTGGCATATCTCAGGCTAGATGTCCCAGTCAACATGTATAGACATTGCTTTGTTTCTAGATTGTGTTTCAGTTTAGTTATCAGGTTGCGGTTACCCCTCGAGGGTTTTACAAGCAGCCCTGTATTTTATGCAAAAGATCCTAACTTGTTAAACTCCTAAGGCACAAGGTTCACAGTCATTGCTGCTCTAAGGCCATAAGCAAAACAACAGTTAACATGTTGTAGAGGGACAACATAGAATGTTGTAATCTTCACTAGATTGACACAGTTGACATCAGGAGGTGAATCACTGCATTTAGCTTTGTCCAGTTGTACAGTTAGAGGACTGGTGCCACTATGCGCTCTAACAAGGAAGTGAAAATGACCTTTGCTGACACAGAAGAAACAGGAGAGCAGATTTGACACGTTGTTGCTAATTTCTCATGGTGCCGTGCAGAATAACAACAAGGATCTACTTCCCACTGGACATCACCAGCCAATCTAATTCAAACCACTAATCCTTCTTTCTTTGACTAGGAAATGTTGTTCTTGAAAATCTGAAAGTAAAGGAAAATGCCTTGGTAAGTATTGGTACTGTCACATCAGATCAAAGCTGGTGTGTAGAGAACAGAATATCCACCCACTTCAATAACACCAGGTCATGTATGTTCTGGCAATATTCACTACAAAACACACAATAAAAACAAACAAACCTTCTAGCCAAGAGCATATGAAAGATAGACTCAGTGAACTCTCAGCTGAGACACCAAAGTGTACAATGCAGGGAAACCACTGCCAGTCTATGTGACTGTACCTTTTTAAATAGGGCCCATCTGATGTTGAGGACACATAAGGCAGTCTACAAACCCTAACATGACTGTGGTTCATATTTGTGTTGACATTTGAACTCCAGTGTGTTGTTTGTGTTACAGAGTGAGTTTGATGTTCCATTCAAAGTGAAGGCAGGGCAGGTTGGTGAGTATCTGTGCAATGCTCTTACATCTCCATTGACATTGGACCAAATAAATGCTTAGACCTCATAAGCTTCTTTATACTTGAGATGGGTACAGGTCATTGGTATCAGACTCAAGAGGTTTCAGGTTTGAATCCCTGTTATAACTATCAAAACCTAAGCCTGGTATCAACATTCTAAAAACCCTGGATGATTTTCCTCCATCCTTGTGACAGTGTTAGCTGTCTTATATGACCAGGCTGTACAAAGCTTGCACAATTGGGCAGTGAAGTGAGTAAACACAGTATCAATGCTGCAGGGGAATTGCTGTCTCTGTGACCTGCTGTAGCTGCAGCTATTGGCTAACAAGCTCAGCTCTATCTGTCATCCTGAGATAAGGCCTGCTAGATAACCACCATTCAGCTGGGTGAAGACAACAGTAGTGTATTGGGACAAGTTTAGTGACTGACAGTTATGCTTGCACATAAATACATAAATGATTGACCTAAGCAGTTGACTGTGAGGAATCTCACTTCCACTGATGCATGTTGGAAGGTTCTTTTGAAGTGAATTGATGTTAATAAAAGATTAATCTGAATCCAAGCAGAGTTGTGTTTCAACCAAGGATGACTCAGTCTTTATATTACCTTTAGAAATGTGTTTTAGAAGATGATCTCAACAATTAGCCAGCCTAGATCTGAGCTTAGCCAGCTGCATGCTACACCTACAGCACATGAAACAGTTTCTCTCTTAGTTTATCATAGAATGGCTTCAAGTTTATTGTAATCCTGACCATCTATTGATTATCTGCAAAAGCTGTAACTGTAGTTGTATCTTGTTGTCTTGTTTAACTGAATGCTCTTATGGCTCTTGTTTGGATTCACGTGATGTATGTTTCATAATCCATAAACCTGCAATGTTTGGGGACTATCACAATGTCATGTTTAGTGATCGATGCTCTTTTGTAAAGCTCTCTCTTGGAACTACTGCTAAATGAATAAATGTCAAGTGGAATTAGGAATTGATTAATTGAGCATTAACGCTGTGTATATAGACTAAGACTGAGTTTACACAAGTGACTGGAGTTAAATACACAAACCAAATGAGACAGTTGATAGAAACGTGTTCTAAAAGACAACAGATTAACTTTTAGTCAGGTCCTAAGCTTGGCTCTCTGAAAGCCACACTGCTCCAGCGTCTGGCCTCGTTCATTAAGCAGCGCAGGGTAGAATGACACAGCATCTCCAGTTCACCATGTGGCCCAGGTGCCCATCCTGAGGGGAGGGGATGGAGGAACTGTGGATGTTAGGCTGATGAGCCGTGATCTCCCAGACTGAAGGCTGCACCTCCATGTCTGGGCCTGGCTGTGTTGACACTAGCCTCTGTTCCACTGGTCTTTATACAGAGCCAGGGGTCATGTGCTTTGGATTCTTGACATCCTTGTATCTTGTGACACTGGATACAAGATCTGTGTTTGTTTTGTTCTTTTTGGGGGGGGAAGGGAATTCAGACAATCCTTTATTTGTCTCCCAGAGAGGAGATTGCAGTCAGACACATTGCATTTGACTTTATTTTACTTTGGGTTGATATAACAGTGGTATCTTTCTTGATCCAGGAAAGCTTACCTTGAAGATACCTTGGAAGAACCTGTACAATGATGCAGTGGTTGCAACTTTAGATGGTCTGTATCTGCTTGTGGTTCCTGGAGCAAGTAAGTGAATTATTATCCCTATATCTCTCCTGTTATTAACAAACTTGTATTATCTCTCCATTAATATCAGAATTATGTGAAAGATCATCCTCATTCATTCACAAAATAGCCAATAGAGCACTGCTTTCTTTTCTTTTAACCCAATTTTAACTTTATAACTTTGAACGCAATACCATCAACCACATGAGATCCATAATTGATAGCGTAGTTAGATCTTAATCACATCCTTCCAGTGGGGGGAAATGTTCAGCTGTGCTGTGTGTGTGTTCCAGCTCAGACTCTGCTGAGAAGCACTATTCACAATGGTAAGATCGCCCTGGTGTCTGGGCTGGCGCTGGTGGACAGAGGCTAATCTAATCAAGATGATCTTCCTCTGATCCTCCCATTCCAGCCTTCTGATTAGCCAGTGATCAGTAGTATAGTTCTGGGTGTAGTTTCTTGATCAGATGGGTGATTGCCTAACCTCTCTTCTTTGTCTGGTGTAGATTTGGCCTGTATTTTCAAATCGACGTTAACCTCAGGATCCTGGGCCTTGAGATCCTGCACATTTGTGTGCATTTAGACTGGGAATAGGAGAGGTATTTGAAAGTCAAATGAGGGAGAGTGTGGCTGGGCTGTATTCATGTTGGGTGATCGGTGGATTATTCAGAAGGTTGATTTGTTCTGTGGTTGCCTAGCAGCACAGGTGTTTCACTGAGTCTGCCATCCAGTCAGGTTAAATATTGATCCTCATTCTGCTGGCTGAAGACAAAATCTCAGGAAATGTCAACATATATTCCAACTTAAAGAGACTAAAATGCAAAATTGCGTATTCATCCAGATTGTCTGATTTGAACATAATCTTTATGGACATTCTGTGATATTCAGTGAAATATTGCCTTTAGAATGTGAGTATGGTGGGTTATTTCATTAAGGCTATTTTAGACACGCACTCTCCTGTCTAGTCATATTACCAATAATAACAACAGCCAGTGCTTTTTATTCACACAGTACAAACAAGCAAGAGTACCTGCTGCTTCTGTGGAGAAGAGAGACACTGATCACTCAAAGGACAGTCCTGAATCTTTATGGAAGAATGAGAAGTGTGTCCCAGTTCTGTAAACTATTCAATAAACTGCGTGTTCATTCATGTAGAGAGGACCATGTTGGCCATGTGAATGTCTGTATCACGGTACACCAGGCTGGAGCTGGACTCATCCATGCCTTAATTAGGAACCAGACCCAGTGGCAGATGGTACTGACCTCTCATACACATGAAAGCTCAGCAGAAGCCAAGCTAACTACTTTTAGTATGACTACCTGCATGCTGTGCTCAGTATAAGGAAAATGCCCATTTATTTTATAAATGGATCCATAACAACATAAAACTTGAGGACACGTGTTGTTCTTTAGCACTCGTTTGTACAACACCCTTGGATGAAAGTGTATGAGGGATGTATATAGAAATATATATCATTTACACTTCATTGACCCACCCTCTCTTTTTCCTCATGCTTATTTAATCTTTGGGACATGGACTCTTGATGATTCTCTCCAAACTCTCGATCTTTCACTAAGTCCTTTATTTATTAGTAATTATTTTGTTCCGTTTTGACAGCAATTAAGTATGACGCAGCCAAGGAGGAGAGATACACACAAGAGGCCAAGCAGAAAGAGCTGCAGCGCATCGAAGAGGCACTACAGATGGCTGCACGCAGAGGTGAGGTACTGCAGATGGCTGCACGCAGAGGTGAGGTACTGCAGATGGCTGCACGCAGAGGTGAGGTACTGCAGATGGCTGCACGCAGAGGTGAGGTACTGCAGATGGCTGCACGCAGAGGTGAGGTTCTGCAGATGGCTGCAAGCAGAGGTGAGGTACTGCAGATGGCTGCATGCAGAGGTGAGGTACTGCAGATGGCTGCACGCAGAGGTGAGGTACTGCAGATGGCTGCACGCAGAGGTGAGGTACTGCAGATGGCTGCATGCAGAGGTGAGGTACTGCAGATGGCTGCATGCAGAGGTGAGGTACTGCAGATGGCTGCATGCAGAGGTGAGGTACTGCAGATGGCTGCATGCAGAGGTGAGGTTCTGCAGATGGCTGCATGCAGAGGTGAGGTACTGCAGATGGCTGCATGCAGAGGTGAGGGAACAGGCTCACTGGTGACGTCCATAGTGACGTCAGTGTACGTTCTACACTCGGGGAGATGTAATGTTCTAAGAATCCTGCGTATTTAGAAAAATGTATAGTCACACTCAGCAGCCTTTTAGTAGTTCCAGTTCTGGTTCCAGACTGGAACCTGGAGTATCTGGAGAGATTTACACTCTGCTGCATCCAAAATATGACTGGCAACAGCTGGTAACCAAAAGAAATCCTTCTGTCTGAGCTAAAGTGGTCATGTGGAGCGTCAAACTGCCACTAAAACGCACTGAATCTGCCTTTTCCATCCTTTTCTGCTCACCTGCTTCACTCTTTTCCTAAACGCTGTTCTTGGCGCCTTCTGGAGAGAAGAAGTGGTCCAAGTATTGAATCACTTCATCTGCATATGCTAGTTAAAGTACGTGTGTGAGTGTCTAGCCAGCCTTGACCCACCCAGACGCACATCCTCCTGGGGGAAGTCTGCTGAAGCAGACAGGCTCACTCAGGGCTCCTGTGGAGGTGCTGTTCTTTTGTTTTTTTGACCCTTCAGCTTGGTTTCCCATGGCAACCGGCTCAATATCCACTTGTGATCCATGGTGCACTTAGCGAATGGCCTTACGATTAACGATGAGTCCCATGTTGCTGAGTCACCGCAGCACCTTGTCAGGTTTTCTGTTGAGGGTGGCGGTAGATGAAAACATGGCCGTTTGTTCTGTTGCTCTAAAATCAATCTTTACCTCACTGCCCCACCTGTGCTAACTGGCCAACGGTTATATAATGGATGAAATGCATAAATAAATCACGTCTCCTTTGAGACCACCTGTCGAACCAGCTTATCGAACTGACAAGACTTGACGTTCAAACTGGTTGTTCTTTCGATGGGAATAAACCGAGCTGTTTGGCTGTGTGTCCTGGCCTGGTTGTGTTAATGTGTGTGTTTTCTGCTGTTTGCATTGTGCTAACCCTGGACCAGCCTCCCAGACAGGAGAGCTGTTGTTTAACCTGGAGAGTGTTGTTTACAAGGAGCCACAGCACGGTAGGTTCACCATCCCAGCAGCTAGGAGCGCTTTAGCACCGGCCAATCAAGCATCACCTGTAGGCTGAGAAAGGCGGCATTAAGGTCACCTCTCCCTTCAGAACCCTTGTTATCTTCATACGTATGTTTAAGCTTCCATTTGACCTTACAACAAGCCGACTATAAATGTCAGATATTAATATACACAAGGTTGGAAGGTTAAATGATGCTGTTACTGGAATGATGCCCCCCCCCTCTCCCCCCCAACGACCCTCCTTTCAATACTTATTGAATTGACTACAGAAAACTGATAACACATGTCTGTATCTGATGTTTACATCTTTTAAGAAGAGAGTAGTGAAATAAACACTTTCACATCTTTTTTTCAACTTCTTCTGTTTGCTTGCTTATCTTTTTCTACTTCCTGTCTGATTTCTGTGTCACTAACCCAAGTTCTCTCCTTCTTACTGCTGCGTTTATCCTGCAAAAGGACGTAAGATTAAAAAGCATAAAAAAGGCTTTAGGAAGTCTAAACGGCATGAGAACAAACCAGGTGGGTACAGAGCTGTGGTGATTTGATGCTGAAACTTGAGGATCACATTGCTTGAAAATTCAGACCTCTGTTGCTTTCAATTAGAAAACAAAAAACGACAAGACTGAATGTTCCATTTGATGTGTTTTCCACGCTCTGTATATTATGAGTAATTTTTTTCTATGCGTATTTCAGAAAAGCCTCTAGATGACAAGAAGGACACGTTGGCTGAGAAACTGGCAACACAAGTCATCAAGAACCTCCAAGTAAAGATCACCAGCATCCACATCAGATACGAGGACGATGTGAGTTTCTGTGGCTGCGCTTCATTAAACAAGTTGTTCTGTTGTACTGAAGATGAACAAGGTTGGTTCCCATCATTACACACTCCTCATCAAGGAGCTAGAGAGTGTGTGTGTGTGTTGGGGGGCGGGGGGGGGGGGGGGCAGGGGCGGGGGCGGATGCCTACCAGGATTAGAGTTCCTCTCATTAGTGGTGGGAGTGTGTGATGGGGCTTTTTTTATGACTGTGTTCCAGCTGTCGGACCCCCAGCGCCCTCTCTCCATGGGAGTCACCCTGGCAGAGCTGAGTTTACAGGTGTGGAACAAACACACACTGCAACACAACCACACTGCAACACAACCACACTGCAACACAACCACACTGCAACACAACCGCACTGCAAAACACTGCAACACAACCACACTGCAACACACTGCAACACAACCACACTGCAACACACTGCAACACAACCACACTGCAACACAACCACACTGCAACACAACCACACTGCAACACAACCACACTGCAACACAACCACACTGCAACACAACCACACTAAGACATTTCCAGCACATTCGTACACTGTCCCTCCATGTTTCGTAGTTTTTTGATGGAAAGATGTGACAAGATGGATGCAAATTGGGGGAGATGTCAGTCATAGCGATCATGGTGTGATAACTATATAATCACTGTGATTACCGCTTCTCTGTGACTTCTTAATCACCTTTTCATACGTGCTGTTTTGAAAAGCATCAGAATAAATCGATGTAAATGTCTAAATATGCAGAGAGAAGAGGAACTGAAGGTGGGAACATAATGGGTTTTTTCTGTCTTTGGTTTTGTAGACTGCTGATGAGAACTGGAAGACATGCATACTAAATGAGGCTGCTAAGATTATCTACAAGGTAACATAGACTGGCTTTTTGCTCTACACAACTCATAGACATTCTTGTTAACATTACGATCCATATTTAATGACTTTCATCTCTAGAAAGTGTGTTTTCTATCGCAGAAATAAATGTACCTGCAGTACTAAAAGGTTTATACGAATGCTAGGTTTGACTTGTACTTGATTTGACTGTACGTTGCTAATGCTTCTATGATGACTTCGTCTTTCTACTTTCCAGTTGGGTCGACTTGAATGTCTGTGTGCTTACTGGAATGTCAACAGCCCAGTTTTCTACAATGACTCATGGGACGATATAGTGGTAAGGCACAGCGCTGCTATTATGACCTTTCACTTTTGAATAAATGTCAGCGTGCTGCATTCTTATAATCCCAATAGTATAGACATTCTGAAAGTTTAATCTGAAGTTTAATACAAGATCCCAACCAAGCAACCGCAAGACATCATTATATACGTTCAAATATGCACGGTCTGATTAAGGTAGCTCCATTATACCTCAGAAACAGCTAGAAGAGCTTTGCAAGTATTCTTCTTATATATCTGATTCCCCATTCGTTCATTTGCTGTCACCATAGTCGCCTCAGTATCTGAATGGAAGTTCAACCGAGCAGCGTTAAACAGCCAACACAACCTTGCCTAGTCGTGTCTCTGCTTGTATCAGCTGTGTTTTACCTGTGCCAGCCTCATGTCAGCACAGTCTAACATTGTTGACTGTGCATGTGGCTCACCAGCACTCAACAGGCAGTGCTGAGATGAGATGAGATACATTTTATTTGTCATTAAACAGGTACAAGTACAGGTACAACGAAATGGCAGATACAGGGCTGCAGCATATCCACGTGCCGCCACTGACTTCTGAAATTTAGGATAACATTTAGGATGCTAATGTGTGGCTGACATTTCTCCTCCAAATATTAATGTCAAGCTCTTCTATCACAGTCATTAGTTTGCCCATTTAGGAATTTGATGACGCAAATGAACATCGGGGAATTACACACTTCTCTTGTAAACAATCGTTTTTTTTTCCGTTTTTTTTTCGTTTTTCTTGTTCTTCTCAGCCAGGGATGATTATTTCCCAGCCTGTTTTGTCTGGTTAAATGTCTCATCCAGGAAGGGTCATGTGTGGTCGTGTCTCCACACGGTTGTTGTCATGAACCACATGAACCACATGAACATCATGAACCAGCCACATATGAATGCTTGTAAAAGGTTGCTGTCCTCGTTGAAGTGGCATGTAAGGTGACAACACTGCTGCTCATTCATCATCATGTAACTAGCCTCTATGTGATGTTGTTTACATTTAGGTTTGACATTCAGTCATTCAGCAGACGCTCTTATCCAGAGCAAGTACAGGGACAGTCCCCCTGAGGCAAGTAGGGTGAAGTGCCTTGCCCAAGGACACAACATCATGTTGGCACAGCCGGGGTTCGAACCAGGGACCTTCTGATTTACTAGCCTGACACCCTAACCGACCGCCTCACATCACTCCCACAGAAGTAGTGTGCTTTTTACTGTATCACTGAGCTGTACATGTCCCCCTAAGAAAGGCCTTCTTCCAATGAACACTTTTACGTGGCGTTTCTTCTGCAGAGGATTATACCTAACTGGAAGTGAAAGTGGGTCAGGAGGACAAATGATTCCTTCAGGTCTTTCAGACCAGATTTGATTTCCCAGAATCTCTTGTGCTCTGGTTCAGCTGCAGCAGCCTGGGCCGGGCATCAAATCATAGTTTATAGGCTGTGCTGCTGCCAGATGCTAGTACGAGACTAGAGGTGTACACACACACACACACACAAACAAACACACACACACACACACAAACCACACACAACACTCAAACACCAGACAACATCCACTCACTCATTGAATTTTTTTTATACACTATTATTATCTCGATTGAACACACACACTCTCACACACATACACACCAGGGAACAGATGACCCTTTTATAGAGGTGTCCCCCCCGCCCGCCCACAACGCTACTGTACCACATCATTGGTGGGACTGCAGCCTTGGGCTTTAAGGCATTATAGGACTGAGAGTGATGAGTGGACACAGGGTTGTGTGACCGGTACAAACTAGATCTGGCCAGCCTGCTCTGACACCTCTCTATTTCACCCCCTCCTGCACTCTGACACAACTCTGAGGGGTCTGACGTCTCCCTGTTAATGCTCCGAGTGACCCAGGTGGGTCACCTCGAGCATGAGATTTACTTTTCGCCTGAATTCACAGCAGCATTTTGGCCCATGAGGTAAATGTCAGTACAGTGTTGAAATCGGTCGTCATTGTTTTCAACAAGGAGTCTGATCCTAATGTGTTGTGGTAACGCATTATTACTGTGAATATGCAAAGTAAAAAATAATAAGGCATAGTCAAAATAATAGCATCATTATTTGTATTAGTGTGTGTGTGTTTGTGTGTGTTGGCATTGTAGTTGTGTGTGTGTGTGTGTGTGTTTCCCTGTCAAGAGAGAGCTCAGGTACTCCAGGAGTTGTTGTTTTAGCAGCGACAAACCAAACAGACAACACACACTCACAAAGGTCACGGTCTAAATGAATTCTCTAAAAACATCCCATCTGCCCAGAATCCATGAGCTTAATCAGATTCTGGAACTGGAGGAAAGGAACTATTATATTGTTGTCTTTTTAACTGCCCCTTTCCAAAGGCACTACTGACTGCAACCAATTGTTATTCTAAGAGTTTGAATCTTTGATTTATTTGGAGCCTAAATGCTGTCTGGTTCAACTCTGCATCTAGTATGTCAACAGGACTGTCTCTCCAGCACCAGCTCACACAGACCACTGTCGCATCACATGTTTGTTTGTTTTTGTGTTGTGCGCTCATGGACATGGTAATAGTCAACACAAACCATATGTCATGGTGTTCAGATAACTCAGCCGGTGCATCCAGAGATGATGTGCTGCAGGGGGTCTGACTGAACACAAGCACACACTCTCTCACACACTCTCTCTCACACACTCTCTCTCACACACTCTTTCACACACTCTCTTTCCCTCACACACTCTTTCACACACTCTCTTTCCCTCACACACTCTCTCACACACTCTCTTTCACACACTCTCTTTCCCTCACACACTCTCTCACACACTCTCTTTCACACTCTCTTTCACACACTCTCACACACTCTCACACACTCTGGTTATTGCCCCTGATAAATAAATTCCAGGGATTAACAAGTACTTGGGTGACCTAGGCCAGTCTGTGAAACCTAGCCTAAGAAACCTTGGTGTTATCTTTGACAAGGACATGTCATTAGTGCAGCACTGCAAGCAGCTAACCAGGAACTGCTTTTTTCAGCTGAGGAACATCTCTAAACTCAGGCAAATGGTGTCACAAAATGATTTGGAGATGATCATTCATGCATTTGTGTCTTCACGTTTAGACTACTGTAACAGTTTGTTTTCATGTTTAAACAAGAAGGAGCTGTCTCGCCTGCAGTTAGTCCAAAATTCTGCAGCGAGAATTTTGACCTGCTCAAATAGGAGGACCCACATATCCCCTATTCTAAAAGCTCTGCATTGGCTGCCAGTGCCCTTTAGGTCCAATTTTAAAATTCTGGTCTTAACTTTTAGAGCTTTACATGATCAGGCTCCATCCTATATTACTGATCTTATTCAGCCTTACACCCCTGCTCGGGCTCTGAGGTCTGTGGAGCAGAATCTGCTAATGGTGCCACGTACTCGCTTACGGACCAGAGGTGACCGAGCCTTTCAGGCTGTTGCTCCCAAGCTCTGGAACGATCTTCCCATCTCTCTGCGTTCAATAGAGTCTGTTGACGCATTCAAACGTCAACTAAAAACCTATTTATTTGTGCAGGCTTTTGCTTAATTTGTTCTTGGTGCTGCTATGTTTTATCACTGTACTGTAATTGGCCTTCTAAATGTATGTATATTTTTAATCGATATTCATATGAAATTTTAATCTGTTGTCTGCTTCCCATTGTAAAGCGCTTTGTGACCCTGGTCTGCGAGGGGCGCTATATAAATAAAGTTTACTTACTTACTTACTTACTTACTCTCTTTCACACTCTCTTTCACACACTCTCACACACTCTCACACACTCTCTTTCACACACTCTCACACTCTCTCTCACACTCTCTCACACACACTCTCTCACACACTCTCTTTCACACACTCTCACACTCTCTCACACTCTCTCACACACACTCTCTCACACACTCTCTCTCACACTCTCTCACACACACTCTCTCACACACTCTCTTTCACACACTCTCACACTCTCTCTCACACGCTGCCTCTTCTGGCCTGTCTCTGTGTCTCTGTGTCTCTGTGTCTCTGTGTCTCTGTGTCTCTGTGTCTCTGTGTCTCTGTGTCTCTGTTTCTCTGTGTCTCTGTGTCTCTGTGTCTCTGTGTCTCTGTCTCTCTGTGTCTCTGTCTCTCTGTGTCTCTGTGTCTCTGTGTCTCTGTGTCTCTGTGTCTCTGTGTCTCTGTGTCTCTGTGTCTCTGTCTCTCTGTGTCTCTGTGTCTCTGTCTCTCTGTGTCTCTGTGTCTCTGTGTCTCTGTGTCTCTGTGTCTCTGTGTCTCTGTGTCTCTGTGTCTCTGTCTCTCTGTGTCTCTGTCTCTCTGTCTCTCTGTGTCTCTGTGTCTCTGTGTCTCTGTGTCTCTGTGTCTCTGTGTCTCTGTGTCTCTGTCTCTCTGTGTCTCTGTCTCTCTGTCTCTCTGTGTCTCTGTGTCTCTGTGTCTCTGTGTCTCTGTGTCTCTGTGTCTCTGTGTCTCTGTGTCTCTGTGTCTCTGTGTCTCTGTCCTCTCTTTCTCTTTCACCAGAGAGCCTACAAGCCTCTTGGACGAACGGATCTGAATCGTTATATAACATACTGTACATTATCAACAGAACTGCCTTTGGCATCTCACTTTGACTCTGTACTGTTTAGACTGACCAGCACAGGCAGAGCAGAGTCACACCGCAGCTTTCTACAACCATTTGCTCACAAGAAAACCCTTTTGAAATAGTTTCCCCGTAAAGTTTCTGAAGTTTATTTAAGTATCATTATTTCTGCTGGTTCTGAAGAACTGTATGTGTTTTGTTTGCATACACAATATGTACAATTATGTGTGTAAATTGTGTGGCTGCTCCAACCATAAACTCTTAATAAAAATGGTCTAAACTATAAATACCTCACACTGTTGAAAAGAAGTGGGAACGTGAGGCGGTGAGTGTGCTGGGCTCTCTGGACTCGTGACCTCCATGTTCTCAGCCTCTCCTCTCTGTGTCTCCGCAGGACAAGCTCAAAGCAGGCATCAGCACCAAAGAGCTGGAGCTCAAAGACTACCAATACAGTATGTGGCTCCACACAATGAACAGCATTAGCATGTGAAAAGGAAGAGACGCTCTCTGTTCTCTTTATAGTAATGTTTCCCCTTCACCCCCCCCCCTCACCCTCCGCACCATCCTGGCTATGGAACAGGAAATCATGGATATTCCACCTTTTATCTTTAAACTGCTTTTATCTCCACCTCCAAGTGACACACACACACACACACACACACAGAATGTGAGGAACACATCTACATTTGGTGCCACACACACACACACTTACACCCCAACAACAAACACAAGTTAGCCAAATTTGCCAAGTCAGCTTCAAACTTCTTTCGTTTTTGACCTGACGTTGTAGAGATGACAGTATGATAGCAAGATGGAAACCTTTAGGACTTTCTATCCGACAGCTAGATACAGAAGATGGATGTTACTGAATGTTTGTCTGGACCTGAAGTTGTTTTTCTCTGTCCCTTGACAAACTGCATGACTGTTCCTGAGCTGAAACAGATTTCCTCATGGTTTTGTTTCGTGTGTCTCTCTCTTTGTCGCTCTGTAGTTTTCAAACCCATCTTTGCTTCTGCTAAGATGTGTATTAACCCCAATGCTGAGGTCGAGCTCAAGTCCCCCAAAGCCAACTTGTACCTGGAGGTGCAGGACATCGCAATAGAGATGACCAGACCTCAGGTACACACATACACACACACACACACGTCTTTTCATTGGCATTCTTCACAATTCAGTGCCCAAATCCTGTTGTCCCACATTGGGAAGGATCCTTGAATCCCCCTAATATGAATCCTTCTGAACTTGTCATGACTTCTCCAGTACCTCACCATGATAGACCTTCTAGAGTCCATCGACTGCATGGTGAAGAATGGACCCTACAGGAAGTTCAGGCCAGATGTTCCCGTCAGCAGAAATGCCAAGCACTGGTAACGGCACCAAAGATTCAAATGAAACATCTCAAATATAAATGTCTGTGTTATAACGGTGGAATGAACCACTTTCGAGTCGACCTGCATCAGTCTGAGTACGATGGGAGAGTTTCATCTCACGACCTTGCAGGTGGAAATACTGCATGGCCAGCGTGCTTGAGGTCCACATTCGACGCTTCAACCAGATGTGGTCGTGGTCCAACATCCGCAAACACAGGCTAACAGTGAAAGCCTACAAGGCAGCGTACAGAGCCAAGCTTCTGACCCAGGGGAAGCCAAGAGAAGACACCGAGAAACAAATCCAGGTTCCTTTTCAGTTCCAGGCTCAGTTGAGGGGGAATATGTACAAAAAAAAACAACCTTGTTCTCAAGCTGCTTTGTCCCTGACAGGACCTGGAGAAAGGGCTGGATGTATTCAACATAACCTTGGCCAGACAACAAGCGCAAATGGAGGTTGGTACAAAAAGGCAGCCATTTATTCACCCATCTCAGTTTAGTTCGGCCTTTCAATACAGACACCAGTGTTTGCTCTCCCTTCTCTCATCCATACATGCCTGTCCCCCCCCCCCCCCCCCCCCCAGGTGATCCGGTCAGGGCAGAAGGTGGTGGTGAAGAAGGCAGCAGCAGGAGCGAAGCAGGGCGGCTTCTTCAGCGGTCTGTTCGGCAGGAAGGAGAGAAAGAAGAAGGAAGCTGAGGACGTGCAGGAGCAGGAGGGTGAGTCCCCCCCCTCCACCATGTCCCCCCTCCACCATGTCCCCCCTCCACCATGTCCCCCCTCCATGTCCCCCCTCCATGTCCCCCCTGCCATGTCCCCCCTCCATGTCCCCCCTCCATGTCCCCTCCACCATGTCCCCCCTCCATGTCCCCCCTCCATGTCCCCCCTCCATGTCCCCCCTCCATGTCCCCCCTGCCATGTCCCCTCCACCATGTCCCCCCACCATGTCCCCCCTCCATGTCCCCCCTGCCATGTCCCCCCTCCATGTCCCCCCTCCATGTCCCCTCCACCATGTCCCCCCACCATGTCCCCCCTCCATGTCCCCCCTCCATGTCCCCCCTCCATGTCCCCCCTCCATGTCCCCCCTCCATGTCCCCTCCACCATGTCCCCCCACCATGTCCCCCCTCCATGTCCCCCCTCCATGTCCCCCCTCCATGTCCCCCCTCCATGTCCCCTCCACCATGTCCCCCCACCATGTCCCCCCTCCATGTCCCCCCTCCATGTCCCCCCTCCATGTCCCCTTCACCACGTCCTCCTCCTCCTCCTTGTCTTGTCACAAGTTGCCTCAGGGACAGGCTAGCCCATGCAGTGTTGAACCGTCTTCATATCCCTCTTTAATGATGTGTCTGCACTGTGGCAGCCACACAGCTTCTACTGAGAACGTACCGGATGTTTCTCTGCTGCTCCTCAGTTTCTGGCTTGGATGAGCTGATGACTGCTGAGGAGAAGGCCAAGCTCTACACTGCCATCGGATACAGCGGCAGCTCACACAACCTGGCCCTGCCTAAGCAGGTGTGACACACACACACACAGATAAACACACACATGGTTCATACATGAAGCTGATGAGGGATCCGAGGTGCAGTTTTAACATTCTCACAGGAGAACGTCCACATCCTTGGTGTGTTTATCGGCCGTGTGTGTTCCAGTATGTGGCGGTGATCATCACCTTCAAGCTCTTCAGGACGTCCATCACACTGAGGGAGGAGCCAAACGTTCCTGAGATCCTCAAGGTCCAGATGATTGACCTGAGCACCAGCATCTCCCAGAGACCCGGAGCTCAGGCTATCAAGTAGGTCTACCTGTCTCTGTCTGTGCCTGTGTCTCAGTCTGTCTCTCTCTCTCTCTCTGTCTCTCTCTCTCTCTGTCTCTCTCTCTCTCTGTCTCTCTCTCTCTCTGTCTCTGTCTCTGTCTCTCTGTCTCTGTCTGTGCCTGTGTCTCAGTCTGTCTCTCTCTCTCTCTCTCTCTCTGTCTCTCTCTCTCTCTGTCTCTCTCTGTCTCTCTCTCTCTCTCTCTCTCTCTCTGTCTCTCTGTCTCTCTCTCTGTCTCTCTGTCTCTCTCAGTGTATCTCTTGCTATGTGTTTCTTTCTGTCTCTTGTCTTGTCATCCCCTCACCCCCTCTCTTCCCAGTTATCTACTTGTCTATTGTATCTCTCTCTCTATCTGTTCCCTTCATCTGGCCTCTGTATCTCTCCTAGCCACGTCACACCACAGTGATGGGCCCACGGAGAACACCTGTCTATCTGTGTCAGCTGGATTAACAGCTGTTCTCCTCCAAATTCCCAGAAAGCAACTCATCAGTGCACATCCAATAGAAACGCTTCACTGATTTGTGTGTAACCCAACTGAGGAAATACGTCAGACCCCTGATGTTACTTAGTACTGACTCAGTAGATGCAGATCTAGCCTGCACTAGCTTAGAGTAGATTGGTTGCCATTCAGTTGCGCAACAGCTCCACTTGCATGTTGCAAACGTGCTGAAACCCCTTAAAGAACAGACTCCCTGTGACGTACGCACACGCACGGATCACGCACACGTGTCTGACTCCAAAGTACACGCACAATCTCACTCCCCCCCCTTTTCCCCTCAGGGTGGAGGCGGGGCTACAGCACTGGTTCGTGACTGGCTTGCAGCAGCAGGGGGCGGTACCCTCCCTCATAGCCTCGGTGGGAGACTCCACCTCGTCGCTGCTCAGCATCCTGTTTGAGCTGAACCCAGAGCAGAGCCCGGCTGACCAGCTGCTCCATGTTCACTCCCAGCCTGTGGAGCTCATCTATGACGCGGTACTGCTCACAGGACGCTCTGCACTGTGTACACAAGAGCTTCTGCTGCTCTGGATGGTTTACATCCGGACCTGCACTAAAATACTCCCTGCTAACATCTGTTCCCACTGGCCTCTCGCCAACCTAGAAGTCATAAAACAGACCTGATAGCTCCGGACTTTTCTTCTTTCTTACCTCACAGGTGTAAACTGGTGCCCACCCCTAATCTAACTGCAGAGCAACATACATTGTCAAACTAGCAAACATATGACTCATCGTTAGTTAAATCAATCAATCAAATTTTCCCTTGAAACAAAGTATTTTGGGGGGGGTAACATAATGGGTTATTCAAAGGATCTAATGTCAATATTTAGGATTGAGTGTATAAAACAGCTCAAACACAACATCTTGTCAGCAAGGCATCTCTTACTGAATGGACGTGGTGGATGTGTTTTGTTTGTCGTCCTCCCAGTTGACAGTGAACAGCATGGTGGAGTTCTTTAAGACAGGGAAAGGTGTGGACCTGGAGGTGCTGACCTCAGCCACTCTCATGAAGCTGGAGGAGATCAAGGAGAAAACTGCTGCAGGTACATCCCCAGCTCTGCACACACACACACACACACACCTAGAACTGACAGCGTTCTGTACGCCTTTCAAAGAGGAATGTAAGGATTTCTCAGGCTCCTGTTCTTCAAAGCACGATTGATTTTCCTGCACGCCGAACTCAAAGCCGAGATCAGTTAGCGACCTGCTCTGCTGATGTCTTGGCTCATATGTCATGGATGTTCCTGTCAGGTCTGTCCCACATCATCGAGAACCGGAAGATTCTGGACCTGAAGATCAACCTCAAGCCCTCTTACCTGCTGGTGCCCAAGTCTGGCTTTTACCAAGCCTCCAGCGACCTGATGATCATAGACTTTGGTAGCTTACAAGTGAGTCAAAGAACCTTCATTTACTAGTCATTTTGTTCAAGTGTGTGTATGTGTGTGTCTCATATGTGTGTGTTGTGTAGTTAAACAGTGTGGACCAAGGTAACCAGCAGCCAGCCTCCTCCAGCTTCTCCTCCCTGGAGGACATCATGGACCGGGCCTATGAGAGATACTCTCTGGAGCTGCGCAGTGTGCAGGTCCTGTACAGCAAGTCAGGTACACACACACACACACTCACACACTCACACACACTCACACACACACACATATGCACAGTATTCAAACTGGAAGAAAAAAAGCAGTGTAAGATGGAAATGTAACCATTTCGAATGTGTCAGTGTGTCAATCATTCCCAGTGATATTGCATGATTCTGTGCCTCCATTGGCCTTATTATGAGTTGTCTTGGTGCCTTGGTACAAATCTCTCTCCCCATCTCCCTCCCCCTCTCTCTCAACACCTGTCTCTCCCCATCCCCCCCCCCCTCCTCACCTCCCCCGCTCCCCCAGGGGAGGCATGGAAAGCTGCTCGTCTCCAGGGCTCGTCCATCCAGCACATCCTCCAGCCCATGGACTTCACCGTCCAGCTGGCCAAATGCATGGTGGACAATGATGTCAGGATGGCCAGGTACGCTGCCTCAGGCCAAGCATACATGCTGGTCACAGCCTCACTCTTTACATTGTTGTTATGAACTAGTATAACAGTCATTTTTGACATTTAAATGTTGTGATTATTTGAACGATCACCATTCGTTAGGTAAAGTACTGGTTTGTGTGCCAGGTTCAAGGTGTCGGGGGAACTGCCTTTGCTCCATGTGAAGATCTCAGACCAGAAGATCCAAGGTGTTGTTGACCTGGTCAACAGCATCCCCCTGCCCCACATGGGCTCAACCCCTTCCACCCCTACCGAGAAGGTACACTTGGTACTGTCCGTTAAAACCACACAGCAGATTTCAGGGCTGAGTCGTTACAGCACGTTGGAAATACTACTGTAAATGCTGTGAAAAATATGTACAAGTCATCCTATTAATATTAATAAGCTACGTGCTTTTCTAGGTGAAGTCACTAGCTGATGCCAGACCAAGAGTTCTAAGCATAAAGCCCTCAACTCTTCCCTATGCAATGGAAACAGGTATTGATTGCATGTACATTCACTCTGTTGATGAACTAGTCTAGGTACAGGCAAGCACAGTTAGCTTGTGAAGAAGATCAGTGAATAGCTGTGAAACAACAGCGCCCCCACCAGGAGACTGGAGAACCTGGTATCCCCACTGTCACTTCTCCAGGTAGAAATCACCCTTGGGGTTGGGGTTAGGGTTGGGTTGGGGTTAGGGTTGGGGTTGGGGTTAGGGTTGGGGTTAGGGTTGGGGTTAGGGTTGGGGTTGGGGTTAGGGTTGGGGTTAGGGTTGGGGTTAGGGTTGGGGTTAGGGTTGGGGTTAGGGTTGGGGTTGGGGTTAGGGTTGGGGTTGGGGTTAGGGTTAGGGTTGGGGTTGGGGTTGGGGTTGGGGTTGGGGTTAGGGTTGGGGTCAGGGTTGGGGTTAGGGTTAGGGTTGGGGTTAGGGTTGGGGTTAGCCCTGTCCTGAATTTCAACCCCAGTTTTAAGACAAGAAAACATCTGGATGTGGGTTAGGGTTCAGGAGGACCGTGTTTCCCACATTTCCATGTCATGTATTCTTAGTGGATACACGGAGGATATTCCTTGCTGCATGTATGGCTTCTACACTGCATGGTGATGCAGAGAGGGAGGAGGAAAGAGTGTACATGTTGTGTCCTTCTGTAGATTCTGATGAAGAGGCCAGTGAGAGGGCCACGATGGAGGGAGACCCTCTGCCTTCAGCCAGCGACGAACTGACTGACCTGCAGTTCAAGTTTGAAGTCAGAGCGGTACGAGTCACAGAGGAAATAAGGGACGTTTCTGTAGTCACGTGATCACGACTAGATAAGAAGTTGGTATGTGGTAATCTGAGATGAAACTTGCTCTGGTTAGTGGAGTTAAGCCTGTTTGTGATGGACAGGACGTCCCAGGTAGCAAGTGTCAGATTATTAGACGTGCAGGTGACCTGCTGCAGAACTATCATGTTTTCTTTTGTTATTTGTAAAAGTAACTAACACCTGTAGTGTGTGTGTGTGTGTGTGTGCGGGTCCCTTCTCAGGTTCTTCTGGAGCTGACTCGACAGGCAGACCAGGAGAACACTGTTCTGTCTCTGAGCGTCACCCAGCTCGGAGCTCAGGGCAAGATGAGAAGCTACGATCTGTCCATCACCTCCTATCTCCGCAGAGTGGGCCTCGACTACTGGGAGATCAGAGGTGGGCACACACACCCAGACATTATCCTCTGAGTGTCTCCACTTCTGGTAATGGAGCTAATCTACAAAACGACTGCTGTCACTAACCATAGTCATGTTAATGCGCCCAGATGGCTCCACATCAAACTTGAGAGTAACGGTTCCAATCAGGTTAAAGTAGTGCCAAAGCGCTTGTTAGTCTGTGACCATAGAACCTTGAGTAAACACTAAAACTTGTTCTGATCTCATTTTCTTCTTCCTCAGATGCCCAAAATCAGCCTCTTCATCTGATCAGCTCTTCTGACAAGCAGGGCTCTGACCTATTAAAGGTGGAATACATCAAAGTAAGTGGCCCTCACAAGCCCTTTGTTTTGGTTCAAATTCACTCCCAAACCTCTCTCTCTTCGTCTCTCTCCTGGTCTCTCTCTTCGTCTCTCTCCTGGTCTCTCTCCTGGTCTCTCTCTTCGTCTCTCTCCTGGTCTCTCTCCTGGTCTCTCTCCTGGTCTCTCTCCTGGTCCCTCTCCTCGTCTCTCTCCTGGTCTCTCTCCTGGTCTCTCTCCTGGTCCCTCTCCTCTCTCCTGGTCTCTCTCCTGGTCTCTCTCCTGGTCTCTCTCCTGGTCTCTCTCCTCGTCTCTCTCCTGGTCTCTCTCCTTGTCTCTCTCCCCCTCTAAAAAAGCGTGGGTAGCTATTTTGGTCAGTGTTCTGATTAAAGACTGTTTGTGGTCTATCTTTGTGCAAGTCCTATGTCATTTTTTTTCTTCTCACTGTTTTGTTTTCGTTGTTTAATGATTTGTTTCCAGGCTGATACTAATGGTCCGAACTTCCAAACCATGTTTGACAACACTGAACAAACACTGAAGGTGGGTGAGGTATTGCTGGTTCTCTCTCTGTTGCCAAGACGACAGACAATAGACACTGTACGAGGAGGTGCCTTGTTATGTGTTTATCAAACACCATTTGTCAGCAGTGAACTTTAGCATCGACGGACTATAAAACACTCAGCACAGCACTATTTTATACAATGAAGGTACTTAAATACTTCAAGCTGCATTTAAGGCCCTCATTTTCCTGTCACCACTTTGGATCACACAGAATCTTAACCAATTAGCCATAACAAAAACATGATAAAAGGCCTTTTTGTTTAACCGAAGCAAGTTTTTACACAGTTTAATTACAGGTTGGAAACAATTTTTGATTACATTTTTGTTCCCTGAAGTAAATGTTTTTGATAGAGGCTTAGAAACATAATGGAAGATGTAATTAGACCGTTCGTTTACAAATATTTTCAATCTCTTAACCTATTTTCAACATTTTCTTAGCAGATGGCATAAATCACGTGTGTGTGTGTGTGTGTGTACAGGTGGAGTTCTCCTCTCTGGACTTCCTTCTCCATACCAAAGCTCTGCTGTCTACCATAAACTACCTGAACACTGCCCTGCCTCAAGCCCTGAGCAGCAGCAAGGAGAGGGAGACCAGGGCACAGGTGCCTAAAGGACCAGCAGGCAGGACAGGTACGAAACCATCCCTCAAAAAGGAGAAGCGAGTGTGGAGGATTTGAAACATCTTTGTTGATATTTCCTCTGTGCTGTTGCAGTGTTGAAGGGATCCAAAGATGACAACGTCTTCAACTTTAAGTTGTTCGCCATGTTGGGTTGTTTCCGCGTGGAGGTTTGTGATGACCGGCGGAACATCGCTGATATCCGGGTCCAGGGTAAGACTCCCAGACTCCCAGACTCCCAGACTCCCAGACTCCCCAGACTCCCCAGACTCCCAGACTCCCCAGACTCCCAGACTCCCCAGACTCCCAGACATGTTGCTTTGCATAAAAGCTTTTGTTTTATGGATTGGAATGGAAGGGGAATGGCAAATTAGCCGGATTGAGCTTAGTTTAGCTTCATTGATGTGAACTTTTTGAATGGATCTTTCTGGCATGTGAGGCACACCTTCCTTTGTCATGTCCTTCTTCAGGTATCGATGCTTCTGTGCTGGTTCAGGCCAAACAGACTGAAGTGTTTGCGAGGCTCAGGGACATCATAGTGATGGACGTTGACCCCAAAACTATCCACAAAAAGGTACATTGTAGTTGACTCAGCATGTGTTGCATTTTTTTGCTTTTAAACATTAGGATCACACAGTGTTGTTGCTTTCATTGATTGTGATTTTTACACAGAGAACGAGGTACATCATTGGTGAATCATGCTGTTTTAGTGTAATACAGCACATGTTTGCTGTCTGCTGGAGGGACTCCTGATGTTCTGTGACTCCCTCTAGGCAGTGTCCATCATGGGGGAGGAAGTGTTCAGCTTCAGGCTGTCTCTCTACCCCTGTGCCACGGAGGGTGAGGCCTACTGTGACACCTCCAAGGTGGACGGGAAGGTCACCATGAGACTAGGCTGCATCCAGATCATCTACCTCCACAAGTTCCTCATGTCGCTGCTGGTGAGAGCCAGCTATACCATCTGTTGGTCCCTATGAATGCCTATAGTATAGTATAGTAAAGTATAGTATAGTATTATTGCTAAACTGTAATAGTATAGTTTAGCAAGAGAACAGTAAATGAAGTTGGGTACGACTCATGCTAATATTACTTTTGAAAGACGTTTTCCTTGTATGTTCAGCAGAATATTGTGAGGACAGCGACGCATGCTTCTGATTCTTAAATGTTTACTCAGCAGATCATCCAGGATGGTTTTAGTTGTCGTAGTCAGTAGAATGTACAGGTCAAGCTGTCAAGCTGTCCTTCTGATGGAGGTCGTACTGAGGAGCACGCTCTTCAATCAGCATGTGTCTTATGTCTTCTCTACCTCTCCTTCCTTCCTAAATGTGTCCTGTTCTTTCCAGGCTTCTTTGAGCTCTCAGTATTCCTCACCTGATGAGGTAGATGCTCTGGCATGAAGCATTCAACTGCATTAAAACCTTTTCGCTTCGCAGCTTTAGCTAACAATGCTATGACACCCTGAATACACACTTTAGGCTAATGTCGCTTTGTGAGCGACCCCAAGTGTTCAGTGATCCTTTACTCAAGACCAACACTTTTCCCAAAATGCACCTTGAGTGCATTTGGGAGAATGTGCCCAAACTTTTGACTGGTAGTAAACAGGTAGTCCCAATGTCGATATCATCCCACCTGGCCCCCCTCTTCCTGTGTGCTTCACCACCACTCCTACTGTGTGACCTAAACCAGTTGTGTGAACGATAAAAAACAAATGAAAAGCACTCCTAATTCTTATTTGATTTGACTTCATATTGTATCTGGTATGGCAGCCAAATTCTACTAGATGTTATACAGCTGCGTTTAAGATGTTGACTTGAGGATAGTGACTTATGAAAAGCTCAACTTGGATTGAAAGGGTTGAAGGTGAACAGGCACATTCAGATTCAGCAAGCACAGGGACATTCCACCCTGAGACAAGTAGGGTGAAGTGCCTTGTCCAAGGACACAACATCATGTTGGCACAGCCCAGGTTTCAAACCAGGGACCTTCTTATCACCAGGCCGACACCCTCACCGCTCAGCCACTTGACACCACAGCTGGAAGTGTGCATTTGTTGGATGCAGATGTGTGTGTTGTGACACACTGACTATGATGCTATGGGTCTTGTTCGCATGTCAGTATGTCTTCTACCTTTAGTATCCTGTCAGCACTTTGGATAGTTCTTCGTACTGGAATGGTTTGAGCACGAAAAAGGAATGCTTTTCATACACAACATGTACGAGTAACCAAAGCTAAATCTTTCCATAAACACTTCTAATATCACTCAACTGCCATTTGTAAACTTGCCTACTCTGTATTTTCTTCCTTCCCCTTTTTCTCCCTGTCATACACGTGTAGGCATTCACTTAAGTAAATTGACAATGAGTAATTTCCAATTATCCTTAAATGCTTCTATTACTTAATACATTTTCTTGCATGAATGCCTATCACCAAATCACCTTGGGGTCTTGAAATTCACACACATTTCTCCTCTCACTCCCTCTAACTGTGCTTTCTTGTTCCTCATCATGGCATACATACTTATGGATTCATGCACGGACGCAGTAAAGCCAATGTTCAGTGGTATTGATTGAAGTCTGCTGTTTCCCAGAGGTTTGTGGACAACTTCCAGACAGCTAAAGAGGCCCTCAGTGCAGCCACAGCCCAGGCAGCAGAGAAGGCAGCCTCCAGCGTCAGAGACTTTGCCCAGAAGAGCTTCCGTCTCTCCATGGACATCAGGCTGAAGGCCCCCCTCATCATCATACCTCAGTCCTCCATTTCCCACAATGCCTTTGTTGTGGACCTGGGTCTGATCACTGTGGGCAACAGTTTCAGCCTGATGTCAGCTGAAGGGCTCCCTCTGCCGGCCGTGGTGGAGAAGATGGACGTGAAGTTGACTCACCTCAAGTTATCCAGGTGTTCTGTTAGTGTGTGTGTGTGTGTGTGTGTGTGTGAGTATTTGTATACTTGTGGGGTAGTACTGTATCATAATGCAACGATCTTATCTTCTCTTATCTTCCAGAACGATTTTGAAACCAGGTTCTCCACAGCCTGACATCGTGATCCTTCAGCCAATAAACTTGGAGTTGCTCGTCTACCGCAACCTGGCAGCCTCCTGGTTCACCAAGATCCCCGGGGTCCACGTTCAGGGTGTTCTCAAGTCTATGAATGTAGGTGCATCACCTCCATCACTTCCTGTCCCTCTAGACCAGGGGTGTCAAACTCCAGTCCTCCAGGGCCACACTGTCCTGAAGGTTTCAGATGTTCCTCTGCTCCAGCACACCTGATTCTAATGAAGGTAGTTATCAAGCTCTGTGGAGGTGTGCTGGAGCAGGGAAACATCTAATACTGTCAGGACAGCGGCCCTCGAGGACTGGAGACCTGTGCTCTAGGACAACACAGTAACATTCAGAGTGTTTTCTTGTCACACTTTAAGCCTGATCTTTTCCCTTTGTCGTAGATGGCACTTGGGCAAGAAGACTTTGCCGTTCTGATGAACATCCTGGTTGAGAACATCGGGGAGGGAAGCAGAGAGCACAGCATGGACGTGAAGAGGCAGGTGGCACAAGGTAAGGATGATTGACAGAACAATTCCATAATGAAAATGGCCGTACGAAACTGTCAGGCTGTCTTTGCCCCTGTTTGACTTGCCCCTGTTTGACTTCCTGCTTTTCCAGACAAAGCAGAACTGTCCGAACAGCAGATGGACATGGTGTCGTTACCAGTTGGTTCTGAAAGTCGCCCTGCTTTGACGAACGGAGGCGTCAGTGAGAACACAGTCAACGTCCTCCTCAACTTTGAAATCGAGGAGGTACAATACAGCAGGACCCCTGCTCCTTTATCCACCATCCAAGAAAACTTCTTTTGATCTGATCTTTTGTGGATGACATCTTCTACATTCCCCTCTGTCCAGGTGGTGCTGAAACTGAAAAAGACTCGGGAGGAGAAGGAGAATCCCTTCTTGGTTTTGCACGTCGCTCACCTGGGTATCAACACCAAAGTCCGGAAGTACGACATGGACGCCACCACGTACATCAAGAAGATCACCATGAAATGCCTGGAATTTGCAGGTCAGATTTCATTCCATTCTCAGAGTTTGAACTGCACCTCTACACTGTTACATTCTTTCTTGTACACTCGTACGTTTATGTGTTTGAGGAATATTGTCTTGATAATGTGTTCCTGTGTTCAGACTCCAGTGGCGATCCACTCTGTCTGATCAGTTCGTCGGTGGAGCCTGGTGCTGAGCTGCTCAAAGTGCAGTACTTTAAGGTGACTCATACTTGGTCTGTGGTATTTCAATGCTCAGGTTTGAACTGTGACTCACCAAGCTGAAAGCCAGACTAGAGAGGCTTGATAAACAGTCATGTTTGACGGAGGCACTAAAGCCACACATCTACCATGTCGTATCCCAATGTGGAAAGTTTCCTCACTTGAACCTTGCCGTTTCTCTGGTGAGGAGTCAAGGCTGGACAGCCTCTTCTAAAGGACATGCTTTCTGTACTGAGCAACTGTGGTGTTGGTTATCGGGGCAACCCAGTTATGTCCGGGAACCTTTTTTTTTGTTTAGCTCAGTTCCATTTCGATACAGTAATGGTCTGCATTATAGACAGTTCTGAAACTTGTTAACGTCACAAGCAAACATCAGCTGATGATGATGATGATGAGGAAGGCTTGCACAATGCTTGATGAAATGGGAGGAAGTGGAAATGGGCCCAATGTGTTGGTAAATGATAAGGGGGAATAGCTTTTCTTTCACAGAAAAATAACGTCCTCAATGGAAATATCACGAAGCAAAGATTGTCACTCCTGATCTTTATAAATACACTCTCTCTCTTTAGGCTGACAGAAATGGACCACATTTTGAGACGATCTACAACAACATTGAGCAGAAAATGGACGTAAGTGAGCCCATCGATTGTTGTTAACTGACAGTTTTGTCTACGTAGGCCTGATTCACATTCATGTGCTGGACTATTAAGTCACTGTAATTCTGTTCTTTGAAGGGTCATAAATAAAAGCGTGTGAAGTCTGACAACAGCCCTTTGTGTGACTTCAAAATATCCCCCGTGTTTTATCAGACCAGGAGACTGAATATAGTGTCTCTGACTGGCATCATCACAGATCCTTCATGTTTGCCCTTTTTAACCCCCCCCATCTCTCTCTCTCTCTCTCTCTCTCTGTCTCTCTCTCTATCTATCTATCTATCTATCTCTCTCTCTCTCTCTCTGTCTCTATCTATCTATCTCACTCCCCCCTCTATCTCTCTCTACCCCCCCTCTCTCTCTCTCCCCCCCTCCCTCTCTCCCCCCCTCTCTCTCTCTCCCTCTCTCTCTCTCCCTCTCTCTCTCTCTCTCTCCCCCCCTCTCTCTCCCCCCCTCCCTCTCTCCCCCCCTCTCTCTCTCTCCCTCTCTCTCTCTCCCTCTCTCTCTCTCTCTCTCTCTCTCCCCCCCCTCTCTCTCCCCCCCTCTCTCCCCCCCCCTCTCTCTCTCTCTCCCACCTGTCTCTACTCAGGTCACATTCTCCTCTCTGGACCTGTTGCTCCACACTGAGGCTCTGCTATCTGCCATCAACTTCCTGTCTGTGGCCCTGGCCCCCAGCAGCCCCCCCCCCTCCCCAGAGAGGGAGCCCAGGCAGAGATCAGAGGACAGCAGGGTCGTGTCGGCAAAGTCAAGTAAGCACATGTAAACAGCCTCATACACACACGTTGCAATAATGAATAAACTAATCCGATTGTGTTGTCTTTTTACGTGACATTTATGGGGTGAATTTGAACCTGGGATCAGTTGATCAACAGTGAAGTGCCCTACCACAGAACTATACCCCCCCCCCCCATTACTGAAGTGTGTGTGTGTGTGTTAAAATACCATGTATTGGGTTCAAACCAGAGACAGAGACAGTTCAAACCAGAGACAGAGACAGAGGGATGGAGAGAGGAGAGCACGGTAAACACTAGTAAAAGCTGAAGAGATGCAGTACAGACTACAGTCGAACTGTTACACATGTACAAGTGCAGTTTAAACAGTCCTCAGGGGTTTTCCTGCTCTAACAGGTTCTGAACAGCAGAGCCTAGTCAGTGACCATGTTTAGGCAAACACCAAAAGTAGGCCAGTAGGCCATTCCATTGGACAAACATCCACTTCAACCCAATACGTCATCAGCTGTTTATTCAAAACTCATTCTCTACTGTATTGACCCCACTGTCTGAGCACACACAAGTTACACACCCCCTTTACAGCCTGACCCATATCTCATTATGGGGTACCGGGTCTCTAGAACAGTGAGGCAGATGCGATTACAGCCCATAGATCATGTGACCCGTGACCCAATAAGTGGTAATGAATGACACACACACTCACACACACACTCACACACACACTCACACACACACTCACACACACACACACACACACACACACTCACACACTCTTCTGAGAGTTATTCACCTGAAGGAACCTGTATTTGGGTTGAGTGCTTTTAGTGTGGGTGATTTCCAGGGATGCATAGATTTCCAGGGATGTTAAATACATCAGCGATCAACAGAACTTTCTGACGCTGTGCGTTTCCATGACAGCTGCTCTAGGTTCACCTTCTAACAGCGACGTCATCGATCTGAAGATCACGATGCACTTAGGGGCCTTCAACATGCTGGTGTGTGACCAAAGCAGCAACATGGCCGATATCAAGATCCAAGGTACCACTCCAACCTCGAACCCTGAATAAGTTCGTTTAAACGCCTCCACCTACTATAAAAGTGGAGCTGGACTGTAGTAAGAGTGGACTGTGTGTAAAGAGTTTAATGGGGAAACGTTTGCTTCTTGTTTAGGTATCGAGGGTTCTCTACTGATGCAGGGAGCTCAGACACACATCTCCTCTCGTCTGAGGGATTTCCTCGTCATTAACGTGGATCCTAAAAGCATTCACAAGAAGGCAAGAACGTCATAACACGGCCAACTCACTTTTTAATATTGCTGCATCACTGGCTAAATGGCTAAATGCTTAGATATTATTTAGGATGGGAATTTGACATGTTTGACATGCTGAGACTAAATCTTGTATCTTGTTTTCTGTCTTGTCGCAGGCTATCTCGATAGTAGGGGACGAGGTGTTCAGTTTTTCCATGAGTCTGACCCCCAACGCCACAGAAGGAGCTGGATATGCCGATACATCTAAGGTGGACGGCAAGCTGAAGCTGAACGTGGGCTGTATCCAGGTGGTCTACCTCCACAAGTTTGTCATGTCCTTACTGGTAAGTCTTTAAGTCTTCACACGTTTTAATGTTGAAGCAGGTTTCTTAATCTTAGCTGTTTTTTTGTTGTTGTTTTTCTTCCAAAAGTGGACGTGTTGAAAATATTATTTCTTCCCTCAGAACTTCACCAACCACTTCCAGACAGCTAAAGAGGCCCTCAGTGCAGCCACAGCCCAGGCAGCAGAGAAGGCAGCCTCCAGCGTCAGAGACTTTGCCCAGAAGAGCTTCCGTCTCTCCATGGACATCAGGCTGAAGGCCCCCCTCATCATCATACCTCAGTCCTCCGTTTCCCACAATGCACTGGAGGTGGACCTGGGTCTGATCACCGTGGGCAACAGTTTCTCTCTGCTTCCTGTTGAGGGCTGTCCACTTCCTGCGGTGTCTGATAACATGAACATTCAGCTCACCCAGCTCAAACTGTCCAGGTCGGATATTCTTTGATGACATGGCGTCATTACACATATAAAGTCAAGACATACTTTCAAAATATTTCATCATATAACACGTTATATTGGGGTCAGATGGCTCAACGGTTAAGGCGTTGGCCTCATGATCGGAAGGTTGTGAGATCGAGCCCCGGCTGTGGCTATATGATGATGTGTCCTTGGGCAAGACACTTCACCCTACTTGCCTCAGGGGAGAATGTCCCTGTACTTACTGTAAGTCGCTTTGGATAAAAGCGTCTGCTAAATGAATAAATTTAAATGTTACATTCACATAATAAAACAAGAAATACATGTTAGTAAGCGTACTGCTCCCTCAGAGTGTGCTTGGATACGGAGTCCTCTCTGCCTGCCACTGAGCTCCTGGAGCCGGTCAACCTGGTCCTGACCATGAAGAGGAACCTGGCTGCAGCATGGTACCACAAGATGGCCGCCATCGAGATCGACGGAGACTTAAAGCCCATGAAGGTACGTGTTACGCACACTTACGACACCATGGGGTTTCATCATGTACTCTTTTTTTTTCGGCACTCATGAACCAGCAGCGATGACCCAGCCCTAACCCTGATCAACTCTGTTGTGTGGCCTTTAATAAATGATTGATTGATTGATCCTCGGGTCGTCCTCAGGTTGCCTTGTCTCAGGGCGATCTGACGGTTCTGTTGAAGATCTTGACAGAGAACATTGGAGAGGCCAGCAGCCTGCAGACTGAACCCCAGCCCAGCATGGAGCCCTTTCAGAGAGTGGCCGTCTCTCCACAGTGGAAGACAGGCTCCCCTGCTAAAGGTTAGATGACCCTAGCAAGCTGGACAACATAACCTCAATCCACACTATGGACGCTGGCTTGTAAATGTTCTAGGTGTGTTGTTCATTTCACGTGTTTTAAATATCTTGCTGTTTTTTTCTCTTTTAACCAAGATGGCTTTGAGAAGCGAAATGAATGTGTTGATCAAGAGGAAGAGGAGGAGCCTCAGGCAACCATGACGTTCAATTTGAACATCGAGTCTCTTGGCCTGGTGCTCTACAGCGACGATCCTAAACAGGTGGCTGCCCAGCGCTTTTTAAACATGTTACCTGTAGAAGTTCTGATGAAATCTAAACGCATCTCTCTTGTTTTGTAAGCATCTGAAAGGCTCAAAACCAGAAAGCCTATTTTGCTACACTATGGAAATGAACAATAGTGCAGGTGAATTACTGACATGCCTTAAGATAAATTCACCATGACATGTAAAAAGACTTCATGTAATGAAAAGCTGTCAGATATCAGGCCTATGATTATAGTCGTTTTCTTCAGCATCATTAACAATGGCCTCTCTAAGCTCCAGCTAATAAGATGATGATGTGTGTGTAAGGGGTTTATATTTGGACTCACTCAGGAATGCAAATGTTTTCTTAAGCAGAGGTAGTTTATTGTTAAATATGCTACAGAATTGTATGTAATTACTACACTTAACTGACATGTTTGGTAACAACAAATGTAACTATTTATCTGTGACCGTTGACAGAAAGCAGCCATGAGCCAGCACCAGTCTGGCATGCGTCTGGGCGAATTCACCCTCCATCTGATGAAGGCTTCTGGGAAGATGTACAACAATGACACCCTGGAGGTCAACACCATCCTGACCTCCTGCACCCTAGATGACCTGAGGACGGGGCTGCAGAGGGTCACCTCCAGGTGAGAGAGGACCAGGGTCCACAGGACCAGGCTCCACAGGACCAGGGTCCACAGGACCACAGGGTCCACAGGACTAGGGTCCACAGTACCAGGGTCCACAGGACCACAGGGTCCACAGGACCACAGGGTCCACAGGACCAGGGTCCACCTCCTGTGAGGCGACTCAACAGGAACTTCCATCTCAGGCTCTAAAACAGAGTTTCCCCAACCCTGGTCCTCAGGGAACACCTGTCCTGCATGTTCTAGATGTTTCCCTGCTCCAACACGCCTGATTCAAATGAATAGTCTTTAATCAGAAGGCATCGGCAGAGCTTGATAATGACTCATTCATTTGAATCAGCGGTGTTGGAGCAGGGAAACATCCAGAACATTCCAGTTCCCTAAGGTCCACGGTTGGGAAACACTTCCCTAACACTCTCTAACACTCCCACTCATTGAGTCGACTTGATTGCGAGTTCAATCAAATTGAACCTGTTAGCCAACGTTCTTTTCCGTTAACCTGCAGGATGGTGGGAAAGCGCGACGAGGAGAGCGCCCAGGCCATGATCGACGTGACGTACCGGCAGAGTGTCCGGGAGCGGGAGGTGGTCGCCGTGCTGCAGAACCTCTACCTGTGTGCCAGTGTGGAGTTCCTCATGGCCGTGGCCGACTTCTTCATCCAGGCTTTGCCCCAGAGTCCTCCTGCACCCGCACGCTCTTCCCAGCCCAACAAGACCATCCAGCTGCCCCTCAAACAGCCTGCAGAGCCCCGCTCTCGCCCCCAACTCTGGTGAGGACATCTGGGTATTCATTCCAGAGCAAAAGATCCCCCCAAAAAACTGTGCTATGACCTCAGAGTGAACTGAGAACACTTATAACTCACAAGGTTGCAGAAAAGGTGTTGGAGGTAGTCATCTGGACACTCTTTTCAAAATGGAAGATGTGTCTAACCCATCGGGATGTTATTATCCATCAGAAACTTCCAGATGGGAGTCGATACATCTTGATTTTGAAAACAGTGTCCAGATGACTAAATCTGAAACGTTTTCTCCTGGACAAATGAGGGTCAAATAGGGTCTACACACCAACATAACTCACTTACACAAGTTCATATTAGTGTCTCTCTGCTCCACCCCAGCCATGCATCAGACCAGGCTGCGGGCGGTGGTGGTGGACCCAGAGGTGGTGTTTGTGGCCAGCCTGATGAAGGCTGACGCCCCGGCTCTGGTGGCCTCCTTCCAGTGTGACTTCAGCCTGCAGGCCCAGGACGATGGCAGCCAGAAGATCAGGGCCAACATGCGGGAGCTCAAAGTGCTGGCCTGCTCCTTCATCAGAAACAAGGAGGACAAGTCTGTTACCACGGTACCCTGACCATTCCCATGAGTTGGGATCCATTTTTAGATTGTTCTTTTTTTGTTGTTGCTGTTTTGTTCACCTCACTAATTGAAATTGGGTCTCGCTTCATAGGTTTTGAAGCCGTGTTCTGTTGCCTTGGAAACTACAACCCTGCCCAACCAACCTCTAAATGGATCTGTGACTGTGGAAGAAGTCATCGTTAAGGTATGTTGCACTTTTTAATTGAAATGTTAGGTCGATTGCACTGTTAAGGTCCAACACTTGGACACATCGTTGAGTCCACTTTTCCCCTGTTTGGTAACATTTTCCAACGTCCATCTTCTCCAGATCTCTCCTGTCATCCTCAACACGGTCATGACCATCACTGCAGCCATGACAACCAAATCCAAGGACGAGCAGAGCGAGGAGAACAGCGAGGACGTCAGCTCCTTGTGGTCGGTCATGAACATCTACACCTGCAACTACTGGTTCTTGGGGGTGGACTCAGCCTCCGAGGTCACCGAGAGCTTCAGGGACCAGGGAGAGGGGAACATGGGCGAGAAGTTCGCCGTGGACGTCAAGGTGGTGCAGGTGACCATGGAGTCCGGCTTGGGGCACAGGACGGTGCCACTGCTGCTGGCCGAATCCTCCTTCTCCGGAACAGCCAGGAACTGGTCCTCTCTGCTCCACCTGGACGCCGATATGACCTTAGAGGTGAGAGAGAGAACTCCTCCAGTGGGACGTCAGGACACACTGTCAGACAGATCATGTGGGATGGGGCTGTCTGTTCCTCTGACTTGCTGTGGTGGATCCCAGGAAGCCTCAGGCAGGAAGGATGATGTCAGAGTGTGTCTGTTCTCAGGTGAACTACTTCAATGAGACTCATGCCGTGTGGGAGCCTCTCATCGAGAGAGTGGAGGACGGCAGGAGAAGATGGAACCTCAAGCTTGAGGTAGACGAGAGCTCCAGCCATCAGACTAATGCAGTGCAGTCGTTAACTGACACTTCAGGACAGACTTCTACAAATAGACGCAGTCACTCAGTTACTTAACTCATTTAACTACGTTACTGACATCCTTTTATATATAAAGCTGGCAGCTTTATGAACTCTTACGACCTTGATAAACACTGTTTGTGAGGATAACAATACACTCAGATAGCAATATCATTTTACGAGATTGAACCCTTATCAACTCACAGTTTCCACCGCAGTGATGTTTGCCTTTGTGCGGTTTTGTGATTTGTTTTTCTTTTCAAGAAGTTATGGCCTCCTTGTCATTTCCCCTGTAGATGAAGAACAATCCTGTCCAGGACAGAAGCCCCATGCCTGGTGATGACTTTGTTCTGCTCCCTGAGCCACGCACGGCCATCACCATCTGCTCCAAGGACACTATGAACATCACCATATCAAAGTGCTGCCTCAGTGTCTTCAACAACTTGGCCCAGGTACACATGTGATCTGTATGTACATAAAGGTGAAGGCTGAGCGACCGGGAACATTAAATAAAGCACGTCAACGCGGCTAGATGAGATTTAGCGATTCAACACTTGGGGATTTGATGGTGTCTGATAAGCCTGATGTTTCAGTTGGTTAGGGCTGACGCTCTTCTGGGTTTAGATAAATAAGACCAAGGTAAACACATTGCATGCATGGTCGCATGGTCGCATGGCCTCACTTTCTGCTACTTCACTTCCTGTCACATTAGGGCAATGCGTGTATTTGGTCTCTGAACTCGGAACACGATCAGCTGCTGTATTATGTTAGACGAGAAATAAGACCTTAAAAGTGGCAGCTCCTTTGCATTTTACTGCAGTTAACATTCGTGTATAAGATCAAAGCAGGAGGTATGTGTAAATATCCAGACCTGAAAATGTAATGCCTTCATTACTTGGTGTAGCCTACTACTATATACAACGGCAACATCTGGCTATTTCTGACCAGGCGTTCTCTGAGGGCACCGCCTCCACCTTCGACCACTCCCTGAAGGAGAAGGCCCCCTTCACCATCAGGAATGCCCTGGGCATCCCCCTGATGCTGCAGCACAGCGCCAGCCTGCGCATGATGGACTCTCCCACCCAGGGCAAGCTGCACGAGGTGGGGGTGGAGCAGAGCGTGGACCTGGAGTACTCTCTGTACCAGTCCTCCAGAGGGGAGCTGTCTGCCCTCCAGCGCCAGGAGAGCTGCCTGTTCAACCTCAGCATTGGTCAGTGCACACACACCTGCTGAAGGGGCAATTGACCATTTAATTCCATGGATAATTAAATTAGATTAGATTCAACTTTAATGTCATTACACAGGTACAAGTACAGGGGTAACGAAATACAGTTAGCATAATAGTAATAATTATATGCTATAATAATAGCATAATAATGCATTCTCTCTCATACCATTAAGCACTCTGATCCCCCCCCCCAGTGCCCTCAGGCTACAGTGACATCTCCAACATCGCCGTGGACAAGCCGGGCCGCAGGCTCTATAACGTGCGTGGGCCCATGTGCCAGGAGGTCGTGTCAGTGCTGTTGCAGATAGACGCCTCCGAGGGCAACAAGGTCATCACAGTCCGCTCGCCGCTACAGGTCAGACGCTCGCTGGACTCCCCAAGTCAGAGATATTATCATGGCAGCAACGTTCACAAAGCAATGATTCAACCAAAGCAGCTGTACATGTTTGTGAGGCTCTTCTGCTGCTGTTTTCGTTCCAGATCCTGAATCATTTCTCGCTGCCGTTCACCGTCCTGAAGTACTGTCCTGTTTCCAGAGGCCTGGTCAGTGTCGGGGTGGCAGAGCCAGAGAAGGAGTTCCACGTGGCTCTGGAGTCCTACAGGTTCGCACACGCTCTGTTGAGGCTCGACCGCTCCGTCCACAAAGCTGACCAATCCGCTTTGAGGAAGATAACATCGTGGTCGCAAGGTGATTTATTTTGGACCTTCCTCCGCAGGTGCCAGCTGTTCCTGCGGCCTGCAGGTCTCCTGGAGGGCCAGTACCACTCCTCTTCCACCTGCGTGGCCTGGAAGGAGCAGGTGCACCTGAGCATGGAGGTGCGCTCCCTCCTGCAGTGCCCCTCTGCTGACAGCAGCTTCCTGCCCCTCATGGTGACCACGCTGGCCGTGCCTGACGACCTGCGGCACATCTCCAGCCAGGGGGAGGACGACTGGGACCCTGCCTACATCATCCACCTGCACCCCACCGTCACCCTGCGTAACCTGCTGCCCTACACCCTTCGCTACCTCATGGAGGTAAGGGCCACTGGGCCACGCTGGGAATGGTCTAAATTAATTGCTTATTTTTCGCTTCCTGCTAAAGTACAGGAAGAGTTTTGATATGTTTTGGTACACACTGTCAGTGGGTTTGCGTGAAATAAATGAAATAATATTTGTTTTTAATTTAGATTTAAGTTCATTGAATGTTCGTAGCCTATTGATCCAAGCTCAGGCATTCCTGATTATGACTTCAAACATTCCCCCCCTGCCCTCCTTCCCCTCCCCCTCACCTCAGGGCTCAGCAGAGTTCCGCGAGCTGCAGGAGGGCAGCACGTCCGACGTGCTCAATGCCCGCGTGGCCGGTGAGATCATGGAGCTGGCGCTGATCAAGTACCAGGGACGCAACTGGTGCAGCCGCATCCGCATCAGCCTGGAGGCACCCGAGTTCTTCCAGATGTGCTTCACCTGCGAGTCGGACCCCAAGATGACCGTGGACGTGAGCGTGCACGTGGTCCGTGCGCCTGCCCGCCTCCTGCTGTCCGTGTTCAGCCCCTACTGGATCATCAACAAGACGTCCAGGGTCCTGCAGTACCGAGCGGAGGACGTAGCGGTCAAACATCCGGCAGATTTCCGAGACGTCGTCCTCTTCGCCTTCAGGAAGAAGAACATCTTCAGCAAGAACAAGGTAGCTGCTGGAATACAGATTCAATAATAACTTGTTACTTCCTGAGAAATAACCACTGGAAATGTTTCCCCCAGGAGACTTAGAGGAAAGCTTGTTTCACACTTGGTAAACCACAAATCTGATACAAAGGTTGTTTTGTTGTTGAAATAAATAAGTGATGTTCCTCAGAAGCTTCAGAGGAGGTTGTCCTGTGTTTGACACAGGAACAGTAACAGGGTTTGTTGCTTCGCAGCTCCAGCTCTGTGTGTCCACTAGTTCCTGGTCAGATGGCTTCTCATTGGACACCGTGGGGAGTTACGGCTGCGTCAGGTGTCCTGGGAACACCGTGGACTTCCTGGTAGGAACACACAAGGCTGTCCATCATATCTGGCTCCGCCCACAGTGACTTGAAGTCATGAAGTCATAATAGTCCGTTAGCGAACCCTAAGTCATTCATCCAACCACTCTGTGATAATCCCTATATAACTCCAGCCAACAAAGAATCAGAATCAGAATGAGGTTTATTTGCTATGCAAGATTAACAAACATAGAATTTACTGTGGCAGAAATGAGCAAACATAGAACATATATGTGGCATACTACTAATAATAAAATAAATACATAAATAAATGACATAATCAACAAATAATACAAATGATACACAAAATACAAATGATACCAATAACATGGAAGTACAAATAACATGGGTACAAAGCCACCAAATGATCAGTGTTGAGGCTGCAGCCTCCCAGAGTGTGTGACAGTCCCTGTGCTGCAGGTCGGAGTCAGTATCCAGATGAGCAGCTTCAACCTCACCAGGATCGTGACCCTGAGTCCCTTCTACACCCTGGTCAACAAGTCCTCCTTCGAGCTGGAGGTGGGAGAGGTGCAGGACCAGGAGGGCTCCGCTAACGGGAAATGGCACTACATCTCCTCCACTGAGGTGAGGGTCCGAGCTGGGGGGTGGGGGGGGAGGGGGGGGGGGAATCTAGGGCTAGGATATGTGACTGGTGATTGGCAGGAGGGGGGGGGGGGGGGCGGGGGTGATGTTCTTTTGAATAACCGAGGATGTAGCTGTCAAGTAAAAAAACAAAAGGGGGGGGTAGTAGGGAAAACATATGTGTAGTGAAACCTACACCCCTGTTACTGCTGATAGTAAGGTGTGTGTGGCTGTGTGTGTGGCTGTGTGTGTCTGTGTGTGGCTGTGTGTGTGTGTGTGTGTGTGTCCCAGTGCCTGCCCCTGTGGCCAGAGGCCACCACAGGGAAGCTGTGTGTCAGGGTTGTGGGCTCCAGCTCCTCCTCCAAGTCCTTCTACTTCAACAAGCAGGACAACGGGACTCTGCTGGGCATGGATGTAGTAAGTGCTTTATTTGACTAATCATATTTCTGATAAAAAATATGATGCACTCAGTTGACAAAGTCATTCGTTTAAAGTCATTACTTTGACTCAAGTGTCGTCGTCCCCCCCCCCCCCCCCCCCCCCCCCCCCCCCCCCCCCACCAAGTTGTCAACTGTGGTAATCTATGTGGTTATAGCTTCTATACTGCAGTTGAGACCAATGGATTCATCCTTGCAGTACTTCACACAAGAGTGACCAGATATTCTACCCAGTGTGGTATATGTGGCGTGTACCTCTGGTGTGTTCCATGGTCACTGATGGTTCCTGTCCTGTGTTTCCTCTCTGCAGTATGGAGGCGTCATCGTGGATGTGAACCTGTCTGACCACTCCACAGTGATCAGCTTCACAGACTACTATGAGGGGGCTGCCCCCGCCCTCCTGGTCAACCACACACCCTGGGTCAGCATCAGCTACAAGCAGAGGTGAGCACACGCCCTCCTGGTCAACCACACACCCTGGGTCAGCATCAGCTACAAGCAGAGGTGAGCACACGCCCTCCTGGTCAACCACACACCCTGGGTCAGCATCAGCTACAGGCAGAGGTGAGCACACGCCCTCCTGGTCAACCACACACCCTGGGTCAGCATCAGCTACAAGCAGAGGTGAGCACACGCCCTCCTGGTCAACCACACAACCTGGGTCAGCATCAGCTACAGGCAGAGGTGAGCACATGCCCCCCTGGTCAACCACACACCCTGGGTCAGCATCAGCTACAAGCAGAGGTGAGCACACGCCCTCCTGGTCAACCACACACCCTGGGTCAGCATCAGCTACAGGCAGAGGTGAGCACATGCCCCCCTGGTCAACCACACACCCTGGGTCAGCATCAGCTACAGGCAGAGGTGAGCACATGCCCCCCTGGTCAACCACACGCTGTGGCTCAGCATCAGCTACAGGCAGAGGTGAGCACATGCCCCCCTGGTCAACCACACACCCTGGGTCTGCATCAGCTACAGGCAGAGGTGAGCACATGCCCTTCTGGTCAACCACACGCTGTGGCTCAGCATCAGCTACAGGCAGAGGTGGGCAACCCTGGTCTTCCAGAGCCACAGTCCTGAAGGTTTTAGATGTTTCCCTGCTCCAGTACACCTGATTGAGGGGGGGGGTTTGTGTAAAAATCATGTTACTTCTTAGCTAAAATATCTGGATGTTAATATGGATTCATATGTGTGTTCATAAACATAAATGTATGTGTCTGTAGTCAGTGTAGTGCATTTAAGGGTAGGGTTATTTTAGTAAAATGTATTTTGAGTTGAAAAGTGCTATAGAAAATGAATGATATTCTGCTTGTTCCTGTAGTGGCTCGTCTGGCACCAGAGAGTTGAGGCCAGGAGAGGCCCAGAGGTTTGCCTGGGACGACCCTGCAGGGACCCGCAAGCTGAGCTGGAGCTGCCTGGAACACAAAGGAGAGCTGGACCTGGTCAAGGTGAGCACAGCCTCCTGGGTGTAAACCTCCACTACAGTCACCTTCTCTTTTTCAGAATCAGAATCAGAATGGGGTTTATTTGCTATGCAAGATTAACAAACAATTTTACAAACAAAGAAATGAGCAAACATAGAACATGTATGTTTGTCCTACTGAACGCAAAGTGAAATATATAAATGGTTTTGGCTACATCACTGTGCTTTAAAATCTAGGTATCAGTTGCATTAGCTTTGCCACGAAACAAAACATGGATACAGCACTGACTACAGATGAGTTAGTGGTCAAAATAGCAGAGTAACAAGGTGTGGGTGTGTCTGTGTGTGTGTGTTGTTTTGGTGTGCGTCCTCCAGGACGAGTGTGGTCAGTTTGCATACGATGGGATGTCCCAGGTCCACTGGGTGTCCTTCCTGGACGGGCGCCAGCGTGTGCTGCTGTTCACCGAGGATCTGGCTGTGGTGACCAAGGCTCGGCAGGCTGAGGAGCTGGAGCAGTTCCAGCAGGAGGTCAACGTGTCGCTGCAGAACCTGGGGCTGTCACTCATCAACAACCACAACCGCCAGGAGATCGCATACGTGGGCATCACCAGGTAACACTGGGTGTGTGTGTGTGTGCGTGTGTGTGCGTGCGCGTGTGTGTGTGTGGTTCACATGTAAACAGGCCAGGCTCATATCTCTAAGCCGTTGTCTCTCATGGTGGCTTGACCTTCAGCAATGTTTTCTCCAGTTCTGGGGTGGTTTGGGAGATGAGACCAAAGAATCGCTGGAAGCCCTTTAACCAGAAGAACATCAACCTCCTGGAGAAGGCCTACCAGAAGTACCTGTCTGGGCCCAGTGTTGCTGAGTGGGTCAAGCTGGACACCAACATAGAGGTCAGCCCACCAACACAGTTCAGAGCACCGTGTCCATAACATCATCAGGTGGATGAAGGATCTGACGCATGTTGTTTTTGACACGCCCCCATCCAGGTGAACTTTGGGAAGCTTCCCATGGCGATGCGTCTTCCCTTTGCCTGTAAGATCAGGAGGAACTTCCTGTCTGGGATCCATGTGGAGTTCAAACAGTCTCCTCACCAGAGGAGTCTCAGAGCTCAGCTACACTGGCTCCAGGTGCTGAAGCGGGCCGCACTAAAGCACTCTGATTCACATTTTATTCTCTCTCTCTCTCTGTGTGTGTGTGTGTTTCTCTCTGTGTGTGTGTGTGTGTGTGTGTGTTTCTCTCTCTCTGTGTGTGTGTTTCTCTCTCTCTCTGTTTGTGTGTGTTTCTCTCTCTCTGTGTGTGTGTGTTTCTCTCTGTGTGTGTGTGTTTCTCTCTCTCTCTGTTTGTGTGTGTTTCTCTCTCTCTCTCTGTGTGTGTGTTTCTCTCTCTCTGTGTGTGTGTGTTTCTCTCTCTCTGTGTGTGTGTGTGTTTCTCTCTCTCTGTGTGTGTGTGTTTCTCTCTCTCTCTCTGTGTGTGTTTCTCTCTGTGTCTTTCTATGCATCTCACTCCGTGTCTCTCTCTCTCTCTCTCTCTCTCTCTCTCTGTCCCTTTCTCTTAGACTAGATATTTAAGATCCTCTTCATTGTTAAAATGTTGTATTGTTTGTGTCTGTTACAGGTGGATAACCAACTAACAGGGGCAATATTTCCTATTGTGTTCAATCCAGTTCCCCCACCAAAGTCCATTGCCCTGGACTCAGGTACTACTAAAGCAGTCTAAAGCCCCTCCCTCCCAGCAAACATCAGATGGTGTGTTTCCTGTTACCAGTTTAACCCCCCCGCTCCCCCCCCCCCCCTGACTTTTGGTGTTTCCAAACAGAACCAAAGCCTTTCATTGATGTCAGCATCATCACCAGGTTTAATGAACACAGTCAAGTTATGCAGTTCAAGTAAGTGGTTAAACTTACTGAGAAAACAAACCTGCATTCATTTTGTTTTTCTCTCAGATTTCGACAGTGCACTCTGCTTTGTCCCTCGCAGGTGTAACAGCCACCTAGCACACTAGAGTGTTTGAGTATTCAATGTGTGTAATCCTACAGGTACTTCATGGCCTTGGTCCAGGAAATGGCAGTGAAGATTGACCAGGGCTTCCTTGGAGCCATCTTGACTCTGTTCACCCCCGCCACAGACACGCAGGCCGACAAGATGAAGGTCACAACACCCTCACCTCAAACAACCTCCAAAGAAATACTGTCATTAGGGCAAAGTTACTGGATATCAAATACTGCCCCCTGTTGACAGTAGAAGTACCTACTTTCTTATTACTGGCCATTCAGAATTATGATTTTGGAGCAGAGTACGTTATATTAAATCTGTCTAGATGCACATATGTTCATCATCATCAGCACAGTCTTGTGTCTTCAGCCTATCTGCATCCAGTTGATTAAACCTGTGGTAGATACATGAGGCTTTATCCACTCCCGCTCTCCAACAGACCAAGCTGATCCAGAAGGACCTGGAGATGTTGCAGGCGGAGCTGATGGAGGCGTCCATGACCGACACATCTGGACTGAGCTTCTTTGAACACTTCCACATCTCCCCCATCAAGGCAAGTAGCCTCACCTCCTCACAGTGATAAGCAGGGAGACAAACTCTGGCTGTGAGACTCCTGCTTCATTTACTTGAAGGAAGTTAAAGTATGAGTTAAAGTATGAGTTAAAGTATGAGTTAAAGTATGAGTTAAAGTAGGACTTTAAGTAGGAGTTATAGTAGGAGTTATAGTAGGAGTTATAGTAGGAGTTATAGTAGGAGTTATAGTAGGAGTTATAGTAGGAGTTAAAGTAGGAGTTAAAGTAGGAGTTATAGTAGGAGTTATAGTAGGAGTTATAGTAGGAGTTATAGTAGGAGTTATAGTAGGAGTTATAGTAGGAGTTAAAGTAGGAGTTAAAGTAGGAGTTATAGTAGGAGTTATAGTAGGAGTTATAGTAGGAGTTATAGTAGGAGTTATAGTAGGAGTTATAGTAGGAGTTATAGTAGGACTTGAAGTAGACCCACTGAGCTCCTCATGAAGCCAGCTGCTCCCCTGCTCACAGTGTCTCTCATCCCTCCAGCTGCATCTGAGTCTGTCTCTGGGCTCCAGCGAGGACGACTCAGACCAGCAGGAAATCGTGGCCATCCAGTCGGTCAACCTGCTCCTGAAGAGCATCGGGGCCACCCTCACCGACGTGGATGACCTCATCTTCAAGTGAGATGACGGGCGCCAGGCCTTGACCCCCAGCCTGGGTCAGAAGCATTTCAGGAGGTGCATTCGATGAAGTGACAGTCACATGTGTTTTCTGTTCTCATATTGCTGCTCCTGCAGACTCGCCTTCTTTGAAGTGAGGTACCAGTTCTACAGGAGGGAGAAGCTGATGTGGGCTGTGATTGGTCACTACAGCGAGCAGGTGGGAAGCTTCCTGTTAGATTCAGTTCCATGACGTAACTCTCTCAGACCGCTCTGAAACTTTGTGCTACTCACCTTGGGCATGTTTGCACATCATATGCACGCCATGAACAATCTGACCTCGCTCTGCCTTCGGCTCATTGGGCTGAATCAAAAAGAAATTACCACAACGGTGGGTCACAGTGACCCAGATGTAGCACCAGGGTTAATGAATGTACATGTGTTTAATGATTTAGTTCTGTTTGGTTTACTTAGTGTTCTTACTGTCAGTATGACTGAAGGTTTGTCTGTCTTCTGCCTGCAGTTCCTGAAGCAGATGTATGTTCTGGTGTTGGGTCTGGATGTTCTGGGGAATCCTTTTGGACTGATCCGAGGCCTGTCTGAGGGAGTGGAGGCTTTCTTTTACGAGCCCTTCCAGGTGACACACACACACACACATACCACACACACACACATATATACCACACGCATATACCACACACCACATATACCACACACACACGCGCATATACCACACACCACATATAACACACACACGCATATACCACCCACACACGCACACACATATACCACACACACACACACGCATATACCACACACCACATATACCACACACACACACACGCATATACCACCCACACACGCACACACATATACCACACACACACACGCATATACCACACACACACACACACATATACCACACACACACACGCATATACCACACACACACACACATATACCACACACACACACGCATATACCACACACACACACACATATACCACACACACACACATATACCACACACACACACATATATACCACACACACACACGCTCAGATGTCTCTTCACGGTTTGTCAGTGATAACCGATGCACTTGGCATGGCCTGTTCTGACATCAAACGTTACTGCATGTGGGGTTCCCCAGGGAGCAGTTCAGGGGCCTGAGGAGTTTGCAGAAGGCTTTGTGATCGGGGTACGCAGCCTACTGGGTCACACTGTTGGTAAGACCATATATGGACTTGGTGTTTTTTTTCAGTTGAATACATGTTTGACTGCTCAGTCTTGTATATGTATACTTAGTATAGACGCACAAGATGCAAAGCTTTATTGTCCAAAATGGTGGGATGCCATATGCTCTCATACTCTTTGCATACATATTGATGCTACAGTGCAAGTTGTGTGATGATGCAGTTCTATTGTATTTCCACCAGGGGGAGCTGCTGGCATGGTGTCCAGGATCACAGGTTCGGTGGGGAAAGGTTTGGCAGCCATCACCATGGATAAGGAATACCAGCAGAAGCGGAGGGAGGAGATGAACAGACCACCCAAAGACTTTGGGGAGAGTCTGGCCAAGGGAGGAAAGGGCTTTCTCAAGGTACCAGACTGATTCTGATAGATGGGCTCATGATCGGAAGGTTGTGGGTTCGATACCTGGCTGTGGCTACATTATGTTGTGTCCTTGGGAATGGTACTTCACCCTACTTGCCTCAGGGAGAATGTCCCTGTACTTGCTGTAAGTCGCTTTGGATAAAAGTGTCTGCTAAATGACTATTTATATTTTAATTAATATTTAGATTACAAGAAAATATGTGTGGTAGTTTTGTGGGGGTGACAAAATGTTTCCATGAATGTCAGGAGATTGGACTCATTTCAGCAAAGATACAGTTTGGAATCATTTCAGTTAAAGGTTTTCCAATAATTTTGTTAAAAGTATCGTGAGTCTTGTCTAATTTGTTGTTAGTCTCAGCAGTGATTCAGGGGTCAAATCAAAACCATTTGTAAAAATCGTAAAGGTCCAAGACTGAATCATTCAAATGTCCCATAAAGGACAAAATAAATCCATAAATCCATAAATCTTTAAATCCCTACTACCTGTTACGTCTTCTGTCCCCTCGATGATGATGTAACGGGGCCCTTAAGTCCCCAAAAGAGCGAGGTTTCATCTGTGTGGGTCTTTTGTCTGTTGTCCTCCTGAACTTCAGTCAAGGTCAAGTCGTTGACCCAGAACAGAAAAACACAAATGAGGCTCCTCAGACTGAGAAACCAGGAAGCACTGTCCTTCCTGCAGAGGGGTTTTTGTGTGGTAACAAGGCAATTTCTGCCTATTGTACTTACTAAGATGTTACCATGGTACCCATACAGTGATGTATTTTTTTCTCTCAGGGAGTCGTTGGTGGGGTAACCGGCATCGTGATGAAACCTGTGGAAGGTACATGCATGTCCTTGCAGTTATGGGTCTGTGTTTAGCTGTGTGCTGTTTACAACACGGAAAAAAACACATCGAATGTTTTGCTATTCCTTCATGTCAGATAACTCAACCCGTTCTCTACTTGATTCTTTTACAAAAATCAAGTGAAAGTTGCCGTTCTTTTTCCAGTTTGACGGTGGCACTCATTTGAATTCACACCACACAATGCTAAGCTTATGCAAGCAGGTAGCATGTCAAGCACACATCTATGAGGTCAAAACCCAACCTGTTCCATTCTAGGGGCAAAGAAGGAGGGAGCGGCTGGCTTCTTCAAGGGCATTGGGAAGGGGCTGGTGGGCGTGGTGGCCAGACCCACCGGAGGCATTGTGGACATGGCCAGCAGCACCTTCCAAGGAATCCAGAGGTAAGAAAACAGCACACCTCAAAACATGCTTCTAATTAGAAAGTGTTATAGTAACTAATCAATCATACAGTAGTTGCTGACTGTTAAAATCCTTGTAGTTAGGGATGATTTCATTTCTACTCACTTGCATATAGACTTTTTTTCTTTTCTTATTTTCTTACACTTTTCCTTTTTACATCTTTGAATTGAACACGTGAATAACACGTGTATAACATGCAGTGCTTGATGTGATTTTCAGTTTGGTGTGTCTTATCGTCTCTCTCACATTCATGTTCTGTGTCTGCTGTTGATGTTACTGTGAGCTGACCTTTTTGTTTTCCTTCATTTTCTGTCTCGTAAGTTAATTCCTGGGAGATGTTATTCAGTTTGATTTGATTGTTGCGTGAGTATTTTACAAGCGGTTGAAGGTGTATGACGTTGTGTCTGGGGGCTGGGGGGAGAGGGGGCTGGGGGGAGAGGGGGCTGGGGGGAGAGGGGGCTGGGGGAGAGGGGGCTAGGGGGAGAGGGGGCTGGGGGAGAGGGGGCTGGGGGGAGAGGGGCTGGGGGGAGAGGGGGCTGGGGGAGAGGGGGCTGGGGGGAGAGGGGGCTGGGGGGAGAGGGCCAGCATGGAAGGGTTTCATGTGTTTTTCTTGTAGTGACGGCTCATAGAGGTAAGTTGCTGCATCGTGTGGAAGTGAGAGATGCCATCATTCATGTAACGCCATCATAACTACGTGCACATGCAATAGCTAACGATCGCCGATACCCCCCCCCCCCCCCCCCCCCCCCCCCCCCCCCGAGTGCGACAGTCAATCACAAACCATATCTGGGGCGTCAGATAGCTCAGCGGTTAAGGTGTTGGCCTCATGATCGAAAGGTTGTGAGATCGAGCCCCGGCTGTGGCTATGTGATGTTGTGTCCTTGGGCAAGGCACTTCACCCTACTTGCCTCAGGGAGAATGTCCCTGTACTTACTGTAAGTCGCTTTGGATAAAAGCGTCTGCTAAATGAATACATGTAAATGTAATGTAAACCACACAAACCACTTCCTGCTGCAGTACTGTGGAAGCAACAGCGCCCTCTATAGGACTGAACAGATTAGTAGAGTTCATAAGGAATCAAATTAGAAGCCATACATGATGTGTCTTAGTACAAGTATCATATGAGTATATACTCTATATAATCTGTATATATATATATATACTGTATATAATCTGTATATATACTGTATAAAATCATCGGATAAGGACTAAGCACCAGTATAATCAGTCAAATTCAGTGGCAGCGAGTGGAGAGTGTAGTGTATTGGTAGCTGGACGTCTCTGTTGCTGTTCTTCAGACGCGTGGCCAGGTCACAGTTCACAGGTCACAGGTCACAGTTCACAGGTCACAGGTCACTCTGCTTCCTCTGCTGTTCTCTGCTCTTGGCTTGCCTGAGCCCTCTGCCCTGACTCCAGGGGAGGGGGTGGAGGGGGGGGGGGGGGGGGGGGTCCTGAGACTTGAAGCCTCCTCATCAGGGCTGCTGCCACATACAGTGTTTCTCTTTGGCCCTTGCTTTGTCATATCCCCTTGACGCCCCCGCCCCTCTGCCCCCCCCCTCTCACCTCACCATCCTGCTTCTGTGTAACCAACCGTTATGCCCCAAAACACTCACACTCACCCCCCTCCCCCCCCCCCCCCCCGTCTGTGAGTCTGTAATGCCGAAAAACATCCCCAACATCCCCTACCTCACCTACCTCACCTAATATTGAAGTGCATCGTCCGTGCGATACTGTATTAAACCTGACGACGAGTCCATTTGAGATAACCTGATGAAATGATTGTTCCATGCTTTCACACTAGAGATAATATAAGGTGAGAACCCCTCAGGACATGTATACCTTAATGCCCCCCTTCTATTGGACATGGGCATGGCAACATACTGCAATGTTTGGACTGGCAATATTTGGAAAATCTGCTTCTCATCCAGAAAAAGACATTTATGCTTTATATTTTCCCACGAAACTTCGAAACTGATCCAAAACAAACGTATAAATCACCTTTGATTGGCTGAATTACCACAATGAGTTGTTCTGATAGGTTTTGTATTTCTTTAAGCTTATGTGCTACTTTTGCACATAGTAAATAGACATTGATATAACATATTTATACCTAGGCTACAGTGTGCCAACCGTGTGTTTTGATTGGTTGCTAGGGTGGCAGAGTCTACGGAGGAGGTGACTAAGCTGAGACCAGTGAGGTTGATCAGGGAGGACGGCATCATCCGACCGTATGACCAGGGGGAGTCCCAGGGTTATGACTTATTCCAGGTAAACCAACACCTTCAACACTGAAGTCTAATTCAAAGACTGCTTCTCCTTTATATCCCTCATTCTTCTTATCTGACCTGGTTCTTTCTGATTGATAAGCATCGTTTACCTAACTTATAAAAATTAGAACATTTTGACTTTGGGATCGTCTGTGTAATTTATACTAAATTTGTTATATATTCTATGTTAATTATACTATTTCCTAAACTTTTAATTCTGTCTTTCTCTCTTTCTCTCTTTCCTGCAGCATGATGAGGAATAGGGGTTGTTACTGTTCTTAATGGGTTTCTTCTAATAGTGTCATTGATGTGATATTGATGACCATGTATATAACAACTTATGCTAATATTATTGTATTATTTTAATGAACGAAGACCAGTTACGTAACTAAGTACAGTAAGTCTGTGCTATGGCCTATTTTCTTTGTAGTTTGTACAGAATATTTGTACATATTATTCAAATATTACAGAAAGGGAAATTCAGGCTCCATAACTGAATTCTTATGCATGCCAAAGCAAATATATCTATTCATATTATACCTTAAGCATGTTATTTTGCCAAATGTTTGGTTAGTACAGTTTTTATATATTTTTTTCAAACAGACATTTTTCATCTACATTTATTATGGAGAATGTATCTTATAATAATGTGATGTTTTGTTGATCAAGAGTGCTCATAATCCATCTAGCCCTATTGCACCGAGTGGCACCCAATGAAAGAAAATTATTTTACTAAAAACATGTGACCAGTGTGGTAGGTTGTAGCAATATTTTTGTAAAAGGTTTATAACATCACCTTTCAAATCATTGCTTTCATACCTGTATAGACCCTCTCACTCACTTCCTGATACAATGTATCCTAATGTATTCCAACATTTATTAGTGTATTAAGTCATTTAAACTTATGCAAAACATATTGTATAAACGATGTTTAATGCATGACCAGCTGATGTCATTAAAGACATTGGTACAGCCTCTATAACCAAATTGTTCCAAAGTAAGCAACTGATCGCTTTCAAGTTTCTGAATGTCTGTTTTAGTTGTGTTACCCTTTCTATGTATGTAAAACACATTTTTGTTAAGCCCTAATAAACCAATACAAAATGTAGATGTGAAAATAAGATGCAATGTCATTATAATTTAATTGAACAATGGGATTAATTAGCAGTAGAAATACAGTGTACTATACAAAAATAACAAAACCCCAAGTGAGTCTAATTGAATGATTTTAAACATGCAAATTGTTATAATTCCAACCAATAGAATCGTTTTTTAGGTTTTAAAAACATTCGTTAAATCTAAAATTAAGTAGTTCTTAGAATAGAATATTTATTTCAGATGAAAAAAAAAAAGAAAAGAAAAAGTAGGAAACAAGAATAAATGACTAAATAAACAGTACAATATACAGCAAATTAAATAAGTATTCTTGTATAGAAATACTACTTGATTGGAGTAAGTATGTGGTTCTTATATGGCACCATGTCTTCTGTCCAGAGGTCAGAGATAAAGCAGCTGGATGGGGAGATCTTCAGAGAACACTGGCAGTTCCCTGGACAAAGAAAAACGAACATCATAGTGACCAACAGGTACTCACACAACCTCCATTCAACACAGCGCACAGTCCTGTTCCATGTAGAACTGCAGTGATACAGTGAAGCATGAGGTAAAGCAGCCTAATTCAAGTTGGGTTTTCTTGTTCTTGATCGTGTTACAGGAGAGTAATGTGTGTCAAGGAGATTGAGTTTGTGGGACACTTTAATAAAGAGTGGGAGTGCTTGTTTGAGCATTTTGTCAAACCTCCGGATGTAGAGGGAGGTGATCTGAAAATCTACTGCAAGGTAAGGATGGCTGATGATGTGTCAGACCAAGGACAGGCTCAGACAGGCTGGGGGTTGGAAACAGATTTTTCTCTTGACCAACATAATTCACTCTGGTTGTATTTTTTTTTGGGGGGGGGGGGGGGGGGGTGACTCATACAAACTTCCATTCATTCAGGAACAAAACAAAATGAAGATTCCAAAGCGAGATGGGCAGCTGCCAGTAAGGATGGTTCATCTGAAGAACTCCATCACAGCTCAGGTGGGAAGAATATGTGAACATGAACACACCAGCATCCGAGCACAGATATGATATTAGCTACAATAGTTTACTTACACAATCTGTGCTGCTGTTGCTATTGAAATGAACAGTGACCAGGTCATCTGGATCTCAGATCATATCTATGCAAAGAGATATAAAATGACCACAGTGTTGTGTTTACCAGATAACTGATAATAACGACAAAAAGGTTTTCCTTCCTGCCATAATGTGTCCTTGAAATCCTTTTACAGTTGGCCTCTCAAACTCAATAATTAGATGGGTTCTCGTTTGTACATTGATTAAATCCAAGCTTGAATGTTTCACATAAATGTTGTTTGTCCCTCAGAAACTGCGGGAGTCCATTCAGAGAGCTCAGGTGGATCAACAGCAGCATCAGATGGTCAGGCAGAAATCTCAACGCTTCCTTAAACAGAGCAACAAGCCATAAGACAACCAACCGTCCAGCACTAAAAAATGATTGCACTTAAAGTCCTTTTCACTAAAACTGCCTTAAACATTACGAATGAACTAAACGTAATGGATCATTTTGACAATGGTTAGAAAAGTGTCTATTATGGATTGTATCTGTATCAGTTGTATTGTTAGTGCTTGTACATTTTGCACAATAGGAGAATATAGAAAGGAATTACCTATAACAAACTGAATGCACTTGTTTTGAATTGGTCTGCTAATGGTATAATCAAAGTGAAATGCTGTAGTAGGGTGTTATTATACAAATAAGAGTCTGGTATTATTATTATTTTGGTAAGCTCAAATGTACTTCATGAACAATGATTGTATCACATCACTGTGAGAGGTGAAGGATAGTTATACTGAAAGGGGATTTGTCAGTTAAGTCAATTGAGGATGGGACCAGTAAGGGCTTTGAAGACCAGTGGGAAGACTTTCACCTGCCACTATTTTCTTTAGCTAAAATAGTAATGTTGTTTTTGTTTTGTTTACAATGCACTTAATAATCGTTAATTACAAGGAAAAGTTCATTACAAAAAACTGCACATTCATCATCATGGATGTTCTTCTGGATAAATTATCTCTTGAATAACTTCACTGAAGTGTGTGAAATATGCTGTTTGTAGAAGCATCTCCAGCCCATCGAGAAGACTCTGTGTTTCTCTCATTGCTGTAACCTGGATTCTCTTCTTTAAATCATGTTTTTGCAAATCAAAATTGTTCCGTTTAAATGATTTTAATTAACGAGTGTGAAAAAATGGGTAAACATCACAGTGCTTAGTATACACAATATTTTGTTGATGGAATTGTTCAAGGATTTCCGAGCTGTTTTGATAGAAGTTGATTAACAGAGAAAGCTGTAGTTGTAACTATGACTAAACATGCAGCTTAGAAACAGGTTAACTGATCCCAGACTTGTTTCAATCGTAACGTCTTCTTGTAACGTCCAGAAATGTCCTTGAATTAGTCGAAAAGGTAGGAATGTTTTAAAATAAAGGATGTTTGTTATGTTTATATTAACGTTTGTATTTTTCCCCTTGCACAATGCAAGGCTGTAAAATAGTCTTGTACTTTCTATTATATAATCATATACTATACTGATCAGTGATCACATGTATGTAAGGACTCACAGCCTTTGCCATGACACTCAAAATGTTGCTCAGGTGCCTCCACTTTCCACTGATCATTTTGTAGATGTGTCTACAACTTGATTGGACTCCACCTGTAGGAAATTCAGTTGATTGGACATGATCTGGAAAAGCACACCTTTGTTGATCCAGGGTCCCACAGTTCACAGGTGTATGTCGGAGGACAAACCAAGCTGTCTCTGAGATCTCTGACACTGAAGTGTATCAAGGCACATGATGGGACCTCTTGTTCGCAGGTCCAGAAAGTACAGGTAAGTCACCTTTATGGTTTGATTGTTATGTTAGACATTTTCAGCCATGTAATCAGGAGGTCACAACTGCTATCAAAATATGTGACGTCTTGTGCGCTGGTATCCAGAAGGTATCCAGAGGTCATTCATACCCAGAAGCAGTCTGTCCAGATATGCAGCTCAGGAAAGGATTTGGCTACTGCATCATTCTCTTTCTTTTCCAATAACAATAAAGATTGAGGAGAAAAACTGAGTGAGAGAAACAGATGTGTTCAGCTTTCAGTGGCCTCTCTGTTTCTCAAACGTTCCTTCTCAATGTTTTTGGAAAGGAAAGAAAAATGTGCAGTGATCTGTTCATATTTTCCAGGGTTGTAGTTTCCAAAGAATGGCCAGTGTTCAGAAGACTGACTTTTTGTCCAGATAAAGAGTGAACTCTTCTGACCAGGTCTAACTGTTCCAGCGCTAACCCAGGTAGGTAATCACCTTTAGGTTTGACATGGCAGGGACAGATAAGGCACCTGAGATGGTTTGATGGTTTTTATCAGACATTTTCAGCCCTGTAACAGAGAGGTCATATATTCTGATGATGGATATCAAAATACAGATCAATTCTGACCCCCAAAACCTGGACATTTGACATTAGCGAGTTAAATTACATGCAGATATCACATTGGGCAGAAGAAGTGATTGTGGACAATTCTTATCTGAGGAACCCAATGTTCTTCTCGTGGTTTAAACTTGTAGACTTGCCTTAAATCATTTACATTACTTACAAGTTTGGCTTAATCCAAAATCTCAAAGGGAAAACAGCTTCTGCAAACTGAGTTTTCTTTCAATTTACTGTCTACTTTGCACTATTCTTCCCCCACTCCAAATGCAGCATATTGGAAGCTTTGTCTGCACAGATTTGGAGAAGTATTTGTGCATTTTGACAATTTAAAGTGCACAATGGCAGCCTTCATCACAAAGGGAAGATGGTGCTGATGCTTACATTTTGGAAGGAAATTAAATATTTGTGAAGCAAACACAATACAACTAGAGTAGTTTCAGCCCAATTCTGTCTTCAGAGTTTACCTCTACAGCAGTGAGGTTTTTTTTATTTTTATCTCTGACAAACTGCTTACTGACTTAAAGGTTGGGTGCAAGAAACAAATAATTCAAGGTGTCAGCAAAAACAATTACAGTTTCTCTGAACCTATAGCCTCATTGTAAACTATGAGTATTATTGGGCCTGCCTTCGGGAAGCACAAACTTATATTCTCTTTCATATTTATTGATTTATAATTTCCCTCATCCTTAAGGATTTGTCAATATTTTGACTATATAGACATTACTTGTGTCAAAATGTTCGTATTGGTCTTGATTGTGTTGCTTGTATTGGGATTCTCATTCTGTTGTCCAGTCCGATTTAAGCGCTCTCCTTCTGATCACAGACCTCAGACTAGACTTCATCTTAACATTTATGAAATATTTGAATCAATATCAATGTTGGACGTATATCCTCTATAGCTAAACTCTGTGTTATCTGTTGGAGGTGTGATAAGTTCTTTCAGTCTTTGTTGACTGCTATTTCTTTCATAACGTGTGACAAACTGAATAGTGACACTGAAGAGTCAGTGTGTCCAGGTTGTTTGTTAAGGAGGTGAATGCATGTTTTAAGCCACAGGGAGCGCTAACTACCTTCTTACTTGATTGAAGATTCATTAGTCTTTTTTGAAATTTTTTAATAGTTTTTCACCTTTCTAAAATTCGATTCAATTGTATTTTCTCTTACAAATGGTGTCTGTTTCAGAGACCCATCAGCGCTGGTCTACCCCTGACCACAGGTGACCTCTGAGAAGGGAAGCTGGTCACATGTTTACGCCTCACCTCGTCACGCACTAATATGAAAAAGGGAAATGAGCAGACAAACTCACAGCTTTGTATGATTTAGGTTTTGGGCAGACTTGAGTTCAAGTCTTTGATCTTTGCAGAAAACATGATTAAGTTCTAATTTCTAGACTTGCTCTCTAAGCCAGAGTTCAGGCATTATCTAGGTCAACTGTTGAACATTCCCACGTCTCTTTACACGTTGAAGAATGATAGAAGAGCAACAATCCCGCAAAATAAATACAGATACTGAATACAGTAATCCTTCGCTATATCACAGTTCACTTTTCACGGTTTCGCTACTCACTACTACAAGACTGATTGGCTGAACAGTCTCTCTGCTTCTTCTCTACCTGTGCGTCAATAACGTTGCGGTTTACTGTAATACTGCACTGTACACATGCAAAACAGCTAGCCAAATAAAACACACGTAAAGGTCTCTTGTACAAGCAAATTCTCTTAACCAATAATGTCTACAAAACATTCTGCACCAACAAAGGCACCTGCGGTCGGACCCAAAAGGCAGAGGAAGATGTTAACAGTCGCAGAAAAAGTTAAACTTCTGGACATGCTAAAGGAGGGTAAAAGATGTGCAGCTGTAGGTCGGCATTACGGAATGCATGAATCTTTAACTTGAATTTAATTGTACAGTATAATAATTGTTAAAAAAATTAAGGTTTCTACTTCACGGATTTCACTTATCATGGGTGCTTTTTGGAACGTAACCCCCGTGAAAAACGAGGGATTACTGTATAGCAACACCCAGTTTGATGAAGTCACATTACTATCCAAACACAAGCAGCTGTTTGTTTTCTTTAAGGGTAAAGAGAAAGTATGGTGTGACATAATACAGCCATGTAACCCTGGTAACCGCCCTGGGTTACATGAAGCAGGACACTCTCCTAAGTGTGAACTTCACAGCCACAGTCAGTGGGTCAGAACATTGACCCCCCCCCCCCCCCCTCCCCCTCCCCCCCTCCTGTAGTTATGACATTCTGAGTAAGGCACACAGCAAGAGGGAGCCCGTCTCCAGAACAGTGCTCTCTGAGGCAGCCAGTGCTCATGTGGCATTAGCTCATACCATCTGGGGCCAGTTACTGTGCTTATCTAACACCAAGTGGAGGGAAAGAGCTCATCAGCCTCAGGTGTGCCCTCCAGTCCGTCCTAAATGGAGAGCTGAGTGACGTTACACACCGGATGTGTTTGTGTGTGTGTGTGTGTGTGCGTGTTCTCCAATACATCCTGCTTTGTTTTGCAAGTAGTGCTATCTAGACAAGGCAGTGTACCATGCATCCATGACAGCAGAACTGTGTTCCAGTGTCTCTGTATGAACAATACTGTGGACTGCAGAGATCCTGTACAGTTTCGCTCTCCTCTCCAGTTTAATTACGCCTGGACACATGAGGCTGGACAGTTATACAGAGTGCTGGGCCCTGGTCCCGGGGAGCCCAGTTATACGAGCATATCAAAAACTCAGACATAAATGTAGAACAAGAACCGACAGCCCTAATGTGAGTTTTATGACCCTGAAGTTTCACAGCTGTAATTTTCCACTGTGACGTGTTCAAAGCTGGACTGAGCAGCCATGCTGACTGTACGTGGGGCAGCAGTGGGGCAGAGAGAGAGAGACAGGGCGGGGGGGGGATGAGGGTGGGGTGGGGGGGTGGGGGGGGGGGTCAGTTCATAGAGAGCTCTGCTCACAGGCTCCCTAATATCAAAATGATAAAACTAAGTGATGTGACAAAAACTGCCTTTCTAAAAAAAAAAAAAAAAAAACTATTGAATGATGTTGACTACTGGTCTCAGGATTCATTCCAATCATTTGAATGATCTTGGTAATGTTAATATGACCCTTTTACTGTGTACGTTTGTGTCTTTATATTTCTATGATGATTTTCTTTGTCGTCAGTGAGTTTGAAGTAGTTACTCTTGAAGGAGGTCATGGTGAACCCTTGGCTTCCAGAGTCTAGGTTGAGGTTGTATCTTTGCTGTGGTGATTAAATCCCCGTCAGACGGAGCCAGAAAACCCAGTTCAGCATCCCACATGTTCCCCATTCTACAGAGGCAGTAACAGCCCATTTTAAGGAGGCCAACTAAAGCGAACAACAAGACAAATTGGTGGAACTTTACCCAAGCAGCATTTTGCATACACACAGTAGACTGTAAGGCACGTCATTCTGAGCACCTTAACAGCATGAAAAAAGTAATTAACTCATCTCTGGTGTCTCAAGGAAGGGGGAAAAAAACCTGTAAATATAATGAATTCCTGTGGGGGTAAACACACACCTTGGTATGCAGCCAAATCACAAATTAAGCCATTTCCTTGTCTCTCCAATACCTCTCTGACTTGCAGTGCCACTGTAGAATAGCAAAGAGGGCTTTCATGCAAATGATCCAGGTATCACCAGGGAAATCTAGACCATACCCCATGGCAGAAACTAAGCTACAACACTGTATTGTCTACGCATATTTAATTACCTGCCATATTTGGAAGAACAATGTGAAAGACACTATTATGACACTTAACTGGAAAATCTTACCAGATTGAATCGATCAAAGATATTAGATGTATGGACAGCTGTTTTATTGAAATTGTACTTCTTGAGTGTTATATATCCTCCCATGAAGTCAATCATGGCAATTATTCCGGAATATCATCTACATCCCAGAGCGCTATTCCTAGTTAGGAAATACTGCTGCGTGCAAATTTATGCGACGCGCCTTATTAAAATGCATCCTGCTGAAATTATTCAGAGTGCTAATCATATGGCATTATAATTTTATACCTTGGCTTTGTAGTTTCCTTTTCATCACTGGGAGATGTGATGAAATGATCAAGACACTTTATTACTGATTCATCTTAAGACAGAGAGAACCATATGCCTAATACACCATCACAACATTTTTAAACTCTCTTGATCCAAAGTGTTTCATAGGCTAATACTATCAGTTCATGAATGCATGGGAAACATTTACCACAAGCCCTGAAATTGAAACATGCCTTTTGGTACAAAAATAACAGTCCCATTGACTTCCAACCAATAACAAAGATACATTTGCAGTCCTTGTTAAAGGAAACTAGAGTGAAATATAACCATAATTGTACAGACAGCAATACATCTTATTTACGCCGTTGGTGAATCACCACTGCACTTTAGCTTAATTATTAAATACTTCTCTGTAGGCATGAATTATTGAGATTAGAAATTGTGTCCTATGCACTGTAATTCTGCAGTGGAATATTTCAAGTCCTCTTGAAGATGTTTCTTTGTCACAAACATAAACACATTTTCGGTGTCAAGAGGAAGGCAAAATGTATTTTTGAATACTTTTAACAAAAGTTTAAAGTTCAAAATGCATATTTTCTGCAGTTTTCATTTCATCATCAGATACAGAATTATAAGAGTGATGCAACCTTAAGGTATTGAATATTTAAAGTCAAAGATAGACTTGTTATGTTGTTATAGTTGGTAAAAGTGTAGAAACTTTAAGGATTTGTTTATTTTGGGGGGTCTTTTTCAGTGTTATTTGTTGAATTTCAGAGAGAGATTGGAACACATGGAGGATTTTGCATTAGCTGAATTCAAACCCAGGCTTCTGTATAAGGGATTATCCATTGTAGGCTATGATTTTACCCAGTGAGTGACAAGGGCATTCCAAAACATTTTATTAACTATTGTAGTTGCTTAAAGACCATAAACCGGCCTGTAAGCATCTATATTCCACAGTCTAAAAGCATACTTGAATACATCTGTTTCTGGAGGAGTTCACCAAAGTTGGCTGACATCCTAACGAGGGCTCTTAGTTAGCTCCTCTCCACCTGATGTCTAGGTGATGCTTCTTTTCCTCTGGGGCAGGAGGGTCTTTCAACAGCCAGAGAAGATTGGAACCCAGCTGTTCTCTTCCATGAGTCTCTCTTATCTCTCCCACTCATGAACAATGTCCAGACAACAACACCAGACTTCCTCTTTCACATAATGTATAATTTATGACACCAAATCTGGCAATTTAATTCAGATCAGGGTGTTTCTATATCGTGCTTGGTGAGTGACTTAAAAAACAAGCGTATAGCCTCATTTATCATTTATAAATAAACCTGACAACACTGCTCAGTGGTTAACCTGTCTCAGGAGCATTACTGAGTCAAATGTGAAGATAATCTTCAATGAATGTTTTAGCAGCGCTTTAACTTGTACCTTCTTTAGTCTGGGCAAAGTCTCTGCTTTTTCACCAGACCCACTTGAAGAGCTTGCCTGCAGGGCAAGGATGCTTAATAGAATTTGAATTCCAATTTGACTCTGACGCTTAGCACCCTTAATTTGAAGTCAGGCTGTCTTCAACCTCAGAAAGTCGATTGCACTTAATTTGCTCAGGCTGTTTTGCATTGCCTTTGTACTCCAAGGCGAGAGGGCACAGAATTTCAAGTGAACTATAAAAAAAAGGGAATCGAAATAGCTTAGCACGCTATTCTTTACTCTCAGACTGGCAATCAGAGCCCTCCCCTCCATTTCCTGGGTTGAGATTAAGATTATATGGAAAATATCCTGTTTCAATAGGGGGGGGGGGGGGGGGGGGGGGGCGGCATTAATAGCTCAATTCAGAACTTTGTTCATGAGAACTAACACATTCTCTTTTCAGGTTTTGTAAATCTTGATTTATTTTCTTTCATTTATTTGATTTCTCAATTAAATCAAAGAATTTCTCATTTTGTTATATTGGTATAGACTGCAATAATCTATTGTAGGATAATCAATTTGTCGGTTTCAGGCAAATATACCTACCTAAATGCCATGTGGTCATTTAAAAAAGTCTTAATAGGGTCATAGTGCTTCTGTCTGGCCTCTTTAGTCCAGCCCCCCCTCTGCAGTGGAACTCACTGGAACTGGTCAATTAGAAAGTGTATTCAGATTCAGAATACTTTATTTATCCCGAGGGAAACTCCTTCGTAGCAACGGCACACAGTCTCGCAAAAGCACACAAGGGTAAGGGTGTGAGGTAAATTGTGAACTTGTGTGAACTATCCTGGTCTAATCAAGTGCCGTATAACAGATACACCATCAGACAAAGTGCTCATGGAAAGCATAACTGGTTTTGTGGTTGGCGGTGTGATTCCCGACAGTGCAAAAAGATGTTGTGTCCTTTGGCACTTCACCCTACTTGCTGTAAGGCGCTCTGGATAAGAGTGTCTGATAAATGATGAAATGCAATGGACAAGCAATCTCATCCCCCTTGACATGGTAATGCAATATTTTACCTGCATTATCTCTACTGTAGATGAAATTGTATAGCTATATGTTTATACAACTTACAACTCATAACACTGATCCCCCAAAAATGTTTTTGTTGCTGTGATGAAATGCTACATGAGGGAAGCCTTTCATGTTGAGTGTTCACTGGGGAGAACCTTGTATTCAAGCCAAAAGCTTGTTGAGTTTGTCAGCTGGCCAAATGTGCAAAGATCGTGGATTTAATGAAGAAACAATGGGGAATCAGTAGATTTGGCCCCAGGAGTTCATTTGTTCAATGTTGTTCAATGAGACCTACACCCATGAGCACACACACACACACACACACTGTACTTATGAACAGTAAACACACAGAACTGTAATCTGTCATGGATGTACCTCTTGGGGTTATAAATGACCATGACGCTGTTACACAAACTGGCTTGACAATGGAAGGCACTCCATGAAAACACAGCATTCAGTAACAGCAGGTTGAGGGGGGGGGGGGGGGAAGGATAATCCCACAATAATCACTTGTCTGGCTTGCAGAATGTACACATCACATAGAGAGGGATTGTGTCTGTTCAAAAGCCAAAAATGTACAGTTGCATTGAATAGGCAACATAACAAACACCTCCCCAAGAAATGATGTAAAACTTGTTCAATATTCTGCCCACCTGCTGTGCACACAGCAGATGTTGCTGGGAAATTCAAGGCACACGATCACAACACATTGAATGTTTCTGTGAATGGTGCTGGAGATATGGCTCCAACACTTGGGGTGGATCATTGCTTAGAAAAGGGGCTTAAATAGTGTGTCAGAGGAGAAACAAGACCTGTAATCATTTAGTCTACCTTGGCCAAGTTTTCAGTTTCATAAATTCAACTTGGTTTTCAACAAAGCTTCTTAATAAAATTAAGAAGAAATGTATCAAAATGTATTTAATAATATTTACTCATTACAGTCAGTGAAGGGAGTGCTGTTTCATACAACATGAGGTTCATTGAAACTGAAACTTAAAAGTGAAAAGTATTCTGTCAAACAATCCCAGCATTAGAATAACATCAAACTTACTGTGATTTTTCTGGCCACAAGGTAATGTATGGTCTCTTTCTATGTGATCATTATGCCATATTACGTAGGGAACATTTAGGATTTTGCAGAAGCCTTCCTCATGTTATGAGTTATTGACATTCACAAAGAAGGAGTGTCTTATTATGGTTTTGATTAAAATGGATGGCAAACCAACAAGCTCAGGTTACAGTGAACGCTCTGAAGCATAGACTTCCATTTCACCTCATTTATTTCACTGGGTTTTCCAATCTACAAAGTACCTGCCCCCATCTATGGATTGATAACCAAATGAAAGTACTCATTATGTGAACGTACAATTTTCTGATTATCAATCATTAAAATTGCATCAGAAACAGGAAATTGGAACCTCCCGCCCCAAAATAGGTGTGTATAGAATTTAGTGAAAGCAACAGTTTAGACTTAGGAAAATATCCTCTGTTGGAAGACAGAAGAGCAGTCTAAATGTCCTAGTTCTGCTCAGCACTGGTCTCTGCATACTCATACTCCCATTGGCACATTCTTCAGATAGGGTCTGTGATAGTTTTATTTCATACAGAAATGCATTGATTGAATCAAATAAACCAAACCATCTTTCAGAACGGTAAAAGCACTTGCAGTACTGTCACACACAAGTATGCTACTCTTAGAAGTTGTTGAGAAATAAATAATCCAATCAAATCAACATTTATTTGGATAGCCCTTTTAACAAGCAATAGAATAATGTTTCTCCTGGCTAGTTTGGTGCTGTCCGCTGTCTGTTAAATGGAAACATGGTTTATGCAGAGTAACAGGAAGAGGAATGGTGTGCTGATGCCCCTTCATATGTGTGTCAGCATAATCAATCATTCTTAAACACGAGCATGAGAACCTGTCCAGCTCTCCATCAGACGCATCCTTCTTTGGCTCCTGTGACAGCAGCTATCATTTATCTTTACTCTGAATTAAACTCGCGGCACTGAACTTGTCCTTGTCTCATCTCCGTGTTGGTCTGTAGCGGTTGGTTGAACAATATTGGGGAGAGTCTTAAAGGGGAAGTCCTGTGAAAATCTAAATTAGAACAGGCCTCAATTAAGTACCTTTATTTTGTGTTTGAACTCCAACAGAATGAAACATCTGGTTATAGAAATACAAAAACTCGTTTTAACTATCACCTGTACTTTCAGTCTCTCATTTGGTTCTTCTTCAGCTCAGGATAGTGAAATGAGTTATAGCGCTGAAGTTCAGAGGTCACAACTTCAGAGAAGTTGTCTAAAGATAAAACTGCACGAAGGAGAGGAATCTGGCCTAGTTCCCAGTTTCAGGTTATTGTAAGGTTGTAGTGCTGCACTGCAACAGTCAATCACCTGAATTAATTCCCCTGTAAGATCTTCTAGAGTCTGGTTTGATGTGTTTTAAAGTACAGTATCAGAGCAGTGGCCTGCATAATGTGCTCCAGGTGCAAAGGTCAATGACCTCAATACATGCCCTCATAAAATCTAGCTAGGATCTGGTTTCACACATAAAAAAAGACTATTTCATCCATGCTACTACTGCTCATCCCAGTATGGATGTACCCCTTTAGAACTTATCCATCAGCTTGACATACTGACACCTAACTGGTTATCCCTGACTAATTGGCAAATTGACGCAAATAGCTTCTGGCTAATAGCTCATGGTTTTCTGAAATAAATGGCCGGATATATAAGTGTGTTAATAATGCCTCAATACCAAATATCAAATTGCGCAATGAGTCACTTTATGACCCTTGAGTGTTTTGGTATCATGTACATTCTGGGTGTGTCGGCGCTATGATTCATCACACACAGTCCCCAGTGAGTGTGTGTACCAAGAAAGTAGTATCAAAGTGGTAACCATGACCACAGTGACACCCAGGGTCATAACTCCAGCATTGTGTTTTAGTAGGAAAGATCTAAAGAGGTCAAGATATCAGCCTTCTTTTCAAAGACCCAGTCACCAGTTGCTGAGTCATGATTGGCTAGAGGCTTGTTCCTGTTGGGATGTTTTTGAACTTCAGAATTTAAATTAAAAGATATGAGAGTGATTCTAATGCACAGAAGTAGCCAACAGCAGTTGAAAATAATATAGCCAAAAGTCATCAAGTAAAAAACATTTTTTTATATATATATAAATGCAATACCTGAAAATGTAAGCAATACTTATTGGATGCAAGTCCACTGTAGTTCCAGAGGATTCACTTTAGGCTGAACTGAAGGACGCTGTCTGCATCCACTACAATGATAATTCACAGCTTAAAATTGATATAATGATGAAATCTAAAGCAACAGCCTCTGTAAAATGTTCCCAGTTTTTGGCAGCGATAATAGAGACACAGCAGATGATGAAAAGACACTGGAGGACATAGTAACATCATCATTAATTCACTACTGCATTTTTACCTTAATAGTACTGATATTACCTTAATATACCACACATACTAGATGTAGATCTATAGAATTTCTGAACAGCTTTAATGCTTACTATTTTGTGATTTGTCACCACTTGGTAAATATATTTATTGATACTGATGATTATGATCAGTATTGCAATATTTCATCATGATGATTTAGTTTTTACTCTTACTAATCTAACTTGTCTTCACTGTTAAGGAACTCTATTCATCATTTTATTGACAACAACTGAGTTAATTTGAACTGTTCCTAGAACTGATGCATCTCTCGATTTTGTTTATTAAAAAAATTCGAGGCAGATCGTGTCATTTTATTGTCATATTCCATAGATTTGTGAAACCAATACTCTGTCCATGATTAAATTACATTTAATTGTACCATAAATCAACATGGTAGATCCCATCAAATACATCCCATGTCAGAATCCACATGGGGGGGGGAACTGGGGTGCCAAAATCTGAGGATTTGATCTCAGACTGAGGGTTAGGGGATGTCTACTCTCTCACTCCTGAATGTGTAATTTAGCAGAACATTTATTTGAACTTGCATAGGTACATCTTGGCACATTCTGAATACTAATCATACTGTATTTCTGGACAGATCTATTTTAACTCCCCTTTCCTCCAAGTCTCCCTGACAAACACAAATATCTTGCCTATTCTCTAAATTCATAAGCAAAAGATTAAGACAGGAAAAACTTCAAGCATTAAATCTTCTATAATAGTATCCCTCTATGCATGTGTCTGTGTACAAACTCACTTAAATTAGTCAACTCCTTTTGGTTTTCTCCAACAAACTTGCCTCAATTAACAGATCATCCATAACCTATAGTGCTTAATGATGTGTTATTAGTGGTAGGTTATGTATTAAGTCTTAATCAGGTTGTTGTGTGTTATTCTATGATGTTAAAGATGATAAAGCCTCATTTGTGAGGCCCTCTACAGGCTGCTGCTGGAACTGATCTGACCTCAGCAGCTCCACATGATTCAGGCTGAAAACACACTGACGAGCTTCAGCTGCTTCTAACTGTGACATTGCCCTCCGACAACAATCGTTCACATTTATATTAACCATCCATTTTTTCGCAGCAAGTCAAATAGTATAGAAGAATATGGAGCATATGGAGAATATGGAGACCTCCCCACCGGATCCTGCAGGCAGCCCGGGCAGCAGCGCTCCTGAAGCGGCTCCTCTTGGCAGGGACACCCCGGTGAACCTGAACACCCCCCCGGTGAACCAGAACACCCTAAAGGACGAACACCAGCCACCTATGAGACGACAGAGCTGTTCCAGCACCAATAAAGGTAAATCAGCATCATGTTTATATTTAATAACGTTAATTCTTAACAGCTGCCAGGTCGTTCTAGGTCTATAAGGTGTTCAGGAACTTCAGGTTGGATCTCTCAGTGTTCAGCTTTTCACTTTCCTACTCTGGCTCTTCCTAAAAGACGTTAATAAGCTCTATGTAAATGTAAAATAGAGAAAATTATAGAAGAATTGACAAAATTCTAACGTTATAAAAGGATGCACCATCTTTCTTTGATAAATATAAAGGTTTTCACGAGCTGTGAACAGTTTCTAAGTCTCCTGTTATAGATTATATTAACACATAATGAGAGGGTGTTACGTGATCAGGCTTCAGTGTTTCATTAACTCTGATCATCAGTGAAACATGAATTATGTGATTTAATGTTGTGGAAGACGAGAAGTTCAAACTGTTTCGCTGCTTTTTACTGGATTCAAAGAGGGACTTTCAAAGAGCAAATACTTCATCAGATAAGAATATTCCCCTCCTACACAATTATGTTAACATTCTCTACGACTGCATTTGTAAAATGTTGTGATTATGTTGATAAAATAATAGAGTAGTCAAACTCTAACACAGATTATATGATCCTGTGTGCAGCCACACCCCCAGACTGCGAAGCGATTCACTTTAAGTTCACTTCAAAATACATCATTCAGCACTTCATGACAGTTAAAGACATTTAAGTGACTGTCCACACTTCATGCATTCATCAGACATTCACACATGGCTTCATATGACACAATTATGGTTTCATTGAGCTTCTCAGAGCTGGTTACGTAACAACTTGGAAGGGAAAATAAAGAGACGACCACAAATGTTACTGTCTATAACTGGAATAATGACATTGCAACCAAATAACTGCTTTCTGTACTAATAAGCTTTAGTAGCCAAATAGCTGGTCTCACTGATGTAAAACCAGAGGAAATCTCAGCGCAGAATGCCATGTTGTAGTTTGCATGAAGGCTTCAGCCCTGTTATGTAAGCTGTGACATGAGCAGGTTAACTGGCATGGTGCCAGAATACTGACTGTTTAAAGGTGGAGTTGACTGCTGGAAAGATGAAGACAGGCCTACATCTAACCTGCTAACCCACATTCTCACTCATTTCTGAAAAGCATTTTGCTATGAGATATTTTATTTATTTATTTTTAAGAATGGTGTTTCCAACAAAATAATATTAAACTATCAAAGTCTGCTTTAGAACTACTGTTATTACCTTGCGCTCTATGCTTTAGGAGAACATTCATGCAGGTTTTCCATGCCATAAGCATAAAGGATTCATTTAATGAATCTATATTTGCAAAAAACATAGACCTAAATAGTTGAATGCGGAAACTTTTTAATGCCATGTGGAGAAGCTTTGAATTAGTAAGGATTGCCATTTCCCTTAGAAAATACTTTGTTTCACTCTGTTGCTACTGTGAGTAAGGTTGACTAATATGTAGCCAACGTCAACATCTTTATCAGGAGTAGGTGAAGTCAATACCGAAATGCATTATTTGTCAAGCGCCACACATTCGCTGTGAGCCTGAAGCTTAGACTTATCCAAGCATTTCAGCCTCCTGAACTAAAACTGTTCCAAGAGCTATTTTGGGGGGAGGATGAGAATCAGGGTGGTACTTCTTAATACATAAATAAATATAATATCCTGACACAAGATGGGAGAGCTAGGCACCAGTCTAAAGCTTAAACCTGTAATAAGTACAGTATATGCCTGGCAGTGCCCAGTGCTTCGTCAAGATCTCCCCAGTAGTCAGGCTCCAGGAGTGTGGTTGTATCAAGTACCAGGGATTATGTTCCCTGTGGATGTAGCTAAAGAAGAAAGGCAACAGCCACCTGAGAAGAGGGAAAAGAAAGATCCGTGTCTCTGACTGGAAGCATCTTGATTGAGTTGTTGTCTCATATCCAATTTGTGTTTAAGAAACTTGACCAGTTCTCCTTTCTCCTTTTTCCGTTTCTAACTTATTCGGACTATTTAGTTGTTCGGACGTAATGTATGACTGCTGTGGATCATGCTTGATTTGCTTTATTATTGCCCAGTTATGATTGTGTTTTCAGCTATTTAATGATTGCCCAAGACCTTGGTTTAAGACACAGTTTGACTAATAAGATCCTGCACAGTAGAGTGTCATATCTGAGGTCAAGGCTTCTGGTTGGATGCTAACTGTATTTCGTTACCCTGTACTTGTACCTGAGTAATGACAATAAAGTTGAATCTAATCTAATCTAATCTTATATTTGTATGTAATAATCCAGGCACTGAGTTGTTTGAAAACATCTACTTCTTCATTCCTCAGTTTCACTTGTCAACATGTCGTGAATGTGAACTGGTGTCTTGATTCAGAAGTAATAACGAAGTAATTACTTTGAACTGTTCAAGGGCACTTTCTGTATTGGAAACAAGTCCAGTTTTTTGAGGAAGTTGAACTTGAAACATCCACTTGAAACATGACCCTGTTTATATCCTAAACTGGGTGATGATGTACTGTTCAAACTCAGAGGAGTATGCCCCTCTGACCAAACCCAAATCCACTCGTCTGGGAGGAGAGGGGGGGGGGGGGGGGGGGTGTTGTTGAACTACAGACCCACAGCAGACTTACTGGTTTGGCAGCATTTTGGGGTGTCAATAGCTCGTTCCAAGTTTTGATATGAAATCTCCATGGTGAGCAGATAGCTCAGATCTTCTTTCCCATGAGGAGAAGCTATCTCAGGCAGCCCAAGTAGTGATGACCAGACGTTCTCTTGATGCCTCCCCTAATGAGTTTTAATTAGAGGTCTGGGGTGTAAGTGGCCTATTTTCACGAGGGCTATGAAAGTCTCTATGGACAGGGAGGGCCTTTCTAACAGAGCTGGACTGGAAATACTTAATTTCTTAAACTTTTGATACGTCTGTCTTTATGATCGTTTTTTTTTATATAACATGTAATTGGCCTAGTGTGATAGTAGCCTAATATAAGTCTTTCCTATCTGATGTATATGGAATTCTTACGGGTAATGATAAAAAAGTGCAAAGTTAAAAAATGCATTTTAGTGAGCATTTAAAAAAAGTTGAGGTCAACACAACAGTATTGTCTGACTCGTTCTTTTTCTAAAGTATCCTTGGGTGCGAGAAAGGTTCTATTGAACTAACAACTGTAACTGTATTATTGACTGGCTGAGTGGAATGTAACTTCAATTCCAAAAACACCTTTAAAAGGGTAGATATGTATAACTGTAAGCCACCTCCTCACAGTTTGCATGCATCTGTAGTGGGTATTTTAGCCTCTACAATGCAGAGAACCTGAGTAAGAGTTTGAGGAAGTTTGAATTACAACTTACAGGAACTAGATACCTGCAGCATGTTACGTAATTGCCAGTGTACGTTTCACATTACTCTTGTCTCTGTGACATTGAATTTGAATGAGCTTGATGCAATCTGGTTGGAGCGCAGCCAGTAAGTCACATAGAGGATATTTCCTTGCATATCTGACCTTCCTATCTGTCGCCATCTCTTCCTTGTCCATTGAGGAAGGCAGTAACACTAATTGATATTCAGAACTTATTTCCCAGGTCTGTTCAGTACTTAATGTTTCCATAGTATTGAGCAGTTGACCAGTGTGCGACTATGACCTGACATGGATCAGACACAAGTTCCCTATTTAAATGAATACGAGACTGTGGAAAGAATGGCATTTATACCATTTCATGATTTACATTTAGTCATTTAGCAGACGCTCTTATCCTGAGCGATAGTACAGGGACATTCCCCTGAGGCAAGTAGGGTGAAGTGCCTTGCCCAAGGACACAACGTCATGTTGCCACGGCTGGGAATTGAACCAGCAACGTTCTAATTAGGAGCCCGAATCTCTAACCGCTCAGCCACCTGACTCCACCATGGTGTAATGTGTGTATTCCTTACAAGATGAAATGGTGCCAGTTATGGTCAATAGAATTACCTGTGACCTTCTGACTTTCTGGCCTTCTGGACCTGGAGCTAAACCACTTAACTCCTAGACAAGCTACAAGCTACATAGGTCGGCCATTTCTTGCTACTTCACTTTAATTGTATTGTCAACACAATATTCTCTCAGGTTTCGTATCACCAACCATCCCCTTCAGTGGCCCCTGGCTCAGGCATGCATCAAAGAATGTGGAGTCAAAGTAACTTCAAAGACAATTCTATATTCTCACACATTCATTACTTGGCATCAAATATTCTCAGATGTGACAGCCATGTATTTACAGATGCTGGTTATAAAACTCAAGCCTCTGAATACACACAGGTATGATTCATCTTATTAGAGAGATAGAAGACAGAGGGGAGGATAGAAGAGAGATTGCTGTAATATCTCAGTGCTAAGCACTGCTACGCCTCATTGCCTGTGGGCTTTTTGACACGTAGTATTTCTCATTACTGTACTGTAGTTGTCCCCCAGTTACCATTATTAATGCTGATGTGTACTTACTGTTTTCATAACAGTCATTAATTTGCCGACTCCTCCTCCCTTCTATAACACCTCTCACAAGTTGTCTTGACTTTTGTAGATAATGAAATTCACCTTTAGTTTAATGAAACGTTAAAATTTTGCTTTAAAAAAATCGCACCAACCTCTTCTAGTGTATAAGACTGACAAATGATTACCAACAGTTAATACAGCTCATACATCCTAACACAGGTTTGTGTTATCTACCCGTGTCTGTGTCGAAGACAGAGAGAAAAGGTATCTCCTAGCACCCAGACACCAAGCTAAATGAACTGCCAAGACACTTGGCGAGGATGGTCATTACGACAGCTGGGCTGGGACTCTGCGCTATCGTGGCCGTACACTGTGCAGCGCTCTTTGAAAGGATGCCTTTTTGGTACGCGCTTCCTCTCGGCGGACCGCGCTGGCAGTGGTGCAGGCTTGTTCTGGCCAGGCTTGTTCTGGCCAGGCCTGTGAGTAGGTCCAGGGGGAACCATAGGAACCCCAATCTGTAGAGGCGGTGCACTGAGCCGTGCGCGCTGAAGGCACTTCTTTTGAATCTCCGTATGCGCCCAAGCTGCGAGGACAAGAGGGTTTTACCTCTCTCCAGTTGAGCTTGGCGGTAATGATCACAAAGCCATTGTGATCCCGCTGCCTGTTATTTGGTCCATAAGGACACAGACAGCTGCCGGGACTCTCGTTATAAATGTTTTGAGATTCTTCATTCGTTATTATCAGCCCATATGCTTTGTTATGGAGGCAGACTAGTGACGCATAAATGTTTCCTTTGAAACGTTTCTCGAATTTCAGCATGACTACATTATCATGGGACAGGAGTGACATACATGACACTGTACGCTGTAACTAAAATCAAATGGAGCATAATTCAAAGGAAATAAGTGTCCTTCTGTCAGGGGAATCCTCTCATGAGGAGAGAATTCAGACAATGTGATATTATCTTTTTTGTTTGATTGACATAATCGATCAGGGCCTGAGTGTTGTGCAATTAAGGACTGCTAGCTTCATTAAAGGAAATTAACGACGAGGTGCATCATCAGAGCGAGTAATGCAATCAATGCTGGTGTGTTTATTCAGACTACAGGGTGTCCATTGATTGAACACTCCAGAATACTTCTGTAAGAACCACTGACTCCAGTGTTTAACATCATGAGGAGTCAGTCATGTGTGTAAGGCAGGCATGTTTGTTAACGATGTGCTTATGTGTGTGTGTGTGTGTGTGGACTGTGTGTCCGTTCAGAATTCTGCTTCATTTTCACCATGCGAAAGACCAACTGTCCCGAAACTGAAATACAATCCAAAAAATGACATCCAACATTCTTCCAGGGAAAAAAGCCTCCTCGCTAAATCTGTTTAACAGAGAAGCCATATGGGCTGGGCTGCATTCTGAGCAGTGTCCAACCAGCAGTTGACACTGTTTAGCTGGGGGAGTCACAGAGTGATACTTCCAGACATGTGGGCCACCTGTCTGGAACCAGGGGAGGGTGCAGGGTTGAAGGAGGAGGGAGAGGAGGGTGGCAGTGGGGGGGGCGGGGGGGGCAGACAGGGCACAGCTCAGCCTAGGCAGGCAGGTGGAGCACCTTCAAACCCATATGTCAACGACTCAACAAGGAATTCTGCCTAATGAAGCGAGGTTCAACCTCATACCACCGCCGAGCGCTGAGAGAGGAGCGATCAGGTCTCTCATAGGTGGACTCAGGCTCTATTCTGCCTTCAGACTACAAAGTAGTGGTTTGCTGCTGTGGGTTTCGGGGTTTTAAATGTCATAAACTGTGCTGGTGAGGGTCTTGTTTCATTCAAGATATTCTTGAAACTATAGTTGTAATGGTTGTTATGCATCAGGAACAGGTCTGAGGCTGTACAGTTTATAATCTGTTCGTCTGCTTGTAGTTATTTCCTTGAATCTACTGACTCATGTCAACCTTTCAGAAACACGCTGCTGCTGATTGGACGTCTGAATGCTCTTTAGATTTCTGCTGCAGATAAACATTTGTCTTCTTTTTCTGGAGCGATTGTTCTCTGTTCCTCAGCCTTCTGTTCCAAGAAGCTAATTTGGTAGAGGTGGGAGAAATGATGTCACTCTGATTCTGACTTTGGGCCAGCCTGTCTTGGCAGACACACTCCCTCACTCTGTCACACAAACGCACAAGACACACACACAGACACACACACACACAGACACACACAGACACACACAAACAGACACACACACACACACACACACAGACACACACACACGTCTCATGCCAAGTGCTTTAATTATTTTCAGTGTGAGTTTAAGTGTGAGTGGCCATTGGCCAGCATATCGTACCATTATAAACACATATTACACATGCAGACATATTGCATAACTCCACACAGACAACAGTTTATGTGGTTTCACTGTTGTTGACTCTAAACAGTGGTGACACACTGTGAGAAGTGTCAAATTGTCACTGCTGGGTTCCTTCCTGCGAGGAGGAAAACAGTCATTTCAGTGGTTCCATCCATTGTGACTGGGACACATCGAGACACCACAGTCATTTGCATGTTTGTTTTTTAGTTGCTTTCTAACTGCTTTTCATCCAGATGATAATGTAGGGTCTAGATGGGAAGGTCATTGTTTGCTAAAATGCCACATTGTCTTTTCCTTGACAGCAGCACAGCATGAGGAAGTCAAGCCATCACCAGTTGGCTATTCTAGCAAATAATCATATATTTTTTGACAAAAAGGTCCCCTCCCTATTATTTTTTGGGGGGGTTGTATCCCCCTTATTGTCAGTGTGGCCCCTGTGTTGTCACTGTAGCGTCATTTATTTATTGTACGATAGGTTTTAATGCAATTTGTGTCCAAGTCTGTTTGGGCCCACATTTTGCCTAAATGGCCGTGTCCTAGTTAAGACATTTATTAAATATTAATAGACTCCAAAGTTGAGGGAGGTTATCATTCATCCTATTTAGATCTACAGCCTCTTCGACCCATCAGAGAATACATGTTTTTCAAACCAACCCAGAAAAAAAAATTGACGGTTGTCTTCTGATACTTCCACGGAACGTATTCTCAGTTTATTCTCAAAGTCAAATGAACTCAAATGTAGAGCATGTAGAGATTGCATTGGACAGTCTATACTTTGACACTTTGTAGTGAAACCGGGTCTGAACCTTTGATGAAGCTAGCTAGTGGAGGACATCAATTCATTCATTGGTGTTACAAATCATAAAACGACTTCTCTGTGTTTCATACGCTGACCTCCTCTTCCTTACCCCCCCCCCCCCCCCCCACACACACACACACACACACACACACACCACCACACCTGTTCGTGCCTGTACCCATATTCTCTCTGCAACACTTAAATACTTCCCCGCGCGCGACCCCCTCTTTCTTCCCCCCCACACACCCTCCCCCCCACACACCCCCAGGGGAGATTGGAGGTGTGAGATTAAACAATGAGGGTGACAGAGGTGTCGCAGCTGTCATAGCAACGGGGGATTATGATTTATTAATCCACGCCGGCTCAAATTCCGACGAAACGGGCGCAGGTTACAGTGCGGCCCTCCAGGGAGGAGCCCTCCAGAGGGGCCCTCCAGAGGGGCCCTCCAGGGCCCGGAGCACAGAACAATACAGACCATGTTGCATTTTGATGGTTAGCCTCCTTAACTGGAGGAAATGGCAGTGGTATTATGTAGGAGCCCAGGAGGGGGGGGGGGGGTCTGGAGACAGTTCAGCAGTGGGGAAGGGGGGTGGGTGGGGTACAGCTGGGGAGCGAGGTCACGGTGGGTCACAGCTAAATTAAGTTTCATGTTTAAAGAGGATAAGCAAGCAAACAGCATTGTATTTTTTTATTTTTTTATCTGGAATGCAAAAAGCAGTGATCAGCAGAATCTTGCACGCTCAAAATGAACTGGCCTACATGTAGAGGGAATGGGCCATTGTTTTAAAGTATATCACTTAAGGAGACAGGTGCATCACTTAAGGCTGCCTAACTGTAGGATTTGGTGAAACCAGTAGAGAACTTATCAAAAGATCTCGTCTCTCCGACCGGGATTGTTCTGATGCTGTTTCCACTGTCTCTGTTAGATGGAGACGACCCTACATGACTCTGTACAAAGAATATACACCTCAGCGCTCCAGAAGACTCAGTCCAGTCAAGACCTCTGGTCCTCCTTCCACAGGAGAGGACATTCCTACTGTACATGTGAAGGAGTCTTCATAAGGCCCTTTGTCTTTCAAGGCCCTGGTTTCTCATTTTGCTTGACATCCCTGTTCAGTATTGAGTAGCTCTTCTCACAGCTGCCTGAGCTGGAGGCTCGGGGGACCTTGTTTGAGCGGGTCTCCTGTGTCCTCCATCCTCCATCCTCCTCTCCCTCACATACATATTTATATTCTATACGTTAGGAGAGACGTTTGTTATTTAGTATCAAGCAGTTCGTGTACTGCAGTGTGTCTCTGAAAGATTTAGAGCCTCCTTGTTGTCTGTCCTCTTTACCATCAGGACATTTATTATGCACTTCCCTAACATTAGGTAGTCAACTTCCTTTTTATTTTGTCCTAAAGTATGGCTAATAAAGATGATTAGTAGTTGTGTTGATGGTTCTGACCCTGTATCTTAAAAATAATTTTAATTGGGTGTACATTAACTATCATGTGACAAACAAATGCCTATATGTACATTTACATTACATTTACATTTATTAATTTAGCATATGCTTTTATCCAAAGTGACTTACAAGAGAGAGTTTTTATAAAGAGCATCAGTCATTGAGCATAGCAACGTGATAGACCCCGAACACAGTGGGTTTTTTAGATCGTGAATTATACATATACATATGTACAAAAAGATTTGTTAAATGTTGAACATTGTTTTCAAAATCGACCTACCTCTAGAAGATTTCCAAGTTCTCCTTGTGTAACAGCGGTGTGATGAGATTAGGCTGGAGACTTGGAGTCTCGCGTGGCTCGCTCTGCTGAGGGCCCGAGCGTTAATGATAAATTGACGAGGATCGTTCATCGTCAAACGATGTTTCAGACGACCCTTTGTGATAAGACTTCACATCCACCAATGAACGCTCTCATGGGCGACAGACAGAGATACCAAGGTCAGTCCTTGAAATGAGATTATGACGATGTTGCTCATTCAGAATGAGAGGGTGTGTAAGGGCCTTTTGACTGTTTTGGCCCATAGAACCTCCAGAACTTGGTATGATATTTCCCAAAAGAAGGAATCTCATTGGCTTATGAATAAGACACAATTGCTAAACCAATTGTGCAGGTAAGATCAAAATGTCAGCGATACAAAATGGTCTCCTTTTCAGGACACACCTGGGCTAGTTCCTTAGCGCATAATTAATGGTCATGATTTGAAAGTTGCTAATGAGAGTTTGATAGCTGTGATACATATTGTAGTTGTGGAGATTCCCAGGGGAGTCATTTTACAGGCCGGAATAACCTTCAAAATCTGAATGCTGTTTGGAGTAATACTGTTTCAAGTGATAGTGATTATGTATTGTATCATGTGAGATGAATTAGTGTGCTTGGTTATCAAGGTGTTTCATTCCAGACATGCCTGTCCTCAATAGATACATTAAACACATAATACACACATTATAACACGTAAAAAAGATTCTAAGCAGGATAGGAATTTCCACATGTGTAGTGTGGGCAAGATTCTTGTAATTGAGGCCGTCAGATTCAGTGCCTAGGTCAATCCAGATCACTACAAGTGATACATTCAGTATTGAAAACAGAAGCTCTGGTTTGGGGTCGTAAAACCTCTTCCCTCATAAACCACACAGGGAACGTTATTCTTTTCTGTACTTTGCGCAGAATTTGTATTTTGCTGCTTGGACCTGGACAGATGTGTAATTTAGCAGAGTGGTAATGATGGTGGTTTACAGGCAGTGGAAGAGATGCAGGAACTGAGTGAAACAGCAGGTCGATCCTGAGGTGATTTATCTTGTGTAACCATTAGTATACACAATAAGGTCCATGCGTGTGGAGTGTACAACTCTCTTGTGTGTATCATTCTGGATACCAAATGCTGAAAGTGAGGTATACTAGTTTGAGAGAGAGAGAGAGAGCGTTGGATACGGTTTAATGGCTGTGATGTAGTGTCTGTGTTTGTGTGCATTTGTGTTCGTAAGCAAAAGGAGATATTTAGTTGATCCTATTGGGACAAACTGTAGCAGGAAAACAGGAAAACATTCGACAACAACAGCAGAAAGAGTGATGAGTTTGTGTTGTGTAGCACAAGTTGTCATTTGCCAAGTGTCTTCTCAGTTGTTGTCATGTTTCTCTGGTAGATTCCTCTGAACTCTGGTTCCCTGCCTGCTCTCTGCAGTAGCATGGAGCTGAGGCTGGGTCCTGTCACCTCTGATATGCAGAGGTCTCCTTCCTCCACCTCAGACACCAGGGCTGTCACACACGAGTCTCAGCCACATGTCACCCAGATCCAACCCCCTCAGCCAGCAGCTGCTCTCATACCCTGGGCCCCGGCACACACACACACACACACACTCACAACCTGCACGTACCCGTGCACACTCACATGCCAGTACACACACAGAGACACGTGCATGCACACACAGATACACATGATACGCCCACACACACACATTTATCCAGCGTTGTCATGATGTACAGAGGAAAAGCACATTTGAGATATCAAAATGTCGAGCTTGAAGCTTTTTTTTCTGTTGTACCGAGACCTCCTGCCAGTAAAGTACAAGGTGACATCATTGTTATGTGTGTCAGCATTGTATCTCAATCAAGCAGCAAACATCGAGAGTGGTGGTCTTTCATTAGTCATCCATTTAATAAGACAGATTTCTTATTTTTACTCTCCCCCCAGCTGTATTAAAGCTGTATTGTGATCATCTCCTGCATCTTTTCTGCAACTCTTTTGAATCACTTCTTCTCTCTCCTCTAATCTATCTTTCCCATCCCAGCCAGCCAATGGCCTTCCTGCTTGTCCTGCAACATCCACCCACTACCACAATGTTCATCCAAGGCTCATCTATCCCACACTTCTTAGATCAGACACTACAATAGCTTGCTGGTCTAGCTGGCCACAGCCCACCACCCTCTCCTAAATCCTCCTCCATATAGCTGGAAGCTAACCACAGCCGCGCAGCAAGCTAATCTCCTGCAGCTAAGCTCACGCACCTTTTTCTGTTTTTTGTTCAAGCAGACAAGGTGGCTACTGAAAACAAAAAAGACACATCAGAATCCACCCAGCGGATTACAGCTAAAAATACCTCCCCTCTCTTCTCCTCTTCCCTCTTTTCTGTGGCCTCCCCCTCTCTCTCCCCCTCTCTCTCCCCCTCTCTCTCCCCCTCTCTCTCCCCCTCTCTCTCTATCTGACGTGTCCCTCCTCCTGAACAGCTCAAGTGTTCGTCCACATCTGGCAGGTTTGACTTCATGAATGTTTGAGCTCCTCCATGATGCCTCCCTATGGAGCGCCTAGTTATCCACCCCCACCCCCCCACCTGTGACAGCCCCCTCTGAGGGCCCATGCTGGGGATGGCTGTACCCCGTACTGCTGCAGCCAGAGGAGGCCCTTCATCCCCCCCGCCCCCCCACCACTGCAGCCTGCAGAGCGTCTCATTGATGTGAGCCGCAAGGGGCAACCAGGTCTGACAGCCAGGCTGAACTTGGAGAGGGTCTGGAGGGAGGCGCTATCTTAGATTTAGGGGGGGACTGGTGGGGTGTGGAGGGGTGGGTGTGGTGCTGGTGGTAGCGGTGGTGCGGGTGGTGTCGGGGGGGCGGGGGGGCGGGGGTGGGTAGGATTAGTGCACTCAAACATTTAGTCGCCGTGAATCCTGATCACCCTTCTAAACAGAAATCCTGTCAGCACCCGTTCGCCTTTGAAGTCATTACATTTGAGCTTTATTCTTCTCTGTGGGGAGCACATTTGCATACAGAGCTATTCTTACGCTTCCTCTTGTTTCTCGTTCAGTGTTGGTCCGTCAGTGCTGGATCAGATGTCTCTCCTTATCCTGTCAGTTGCTGAGATTAGGCCTGCATGAATACATGTAAAGGACCAGTGGAGAAATTAAAAAGGATATTTGGAGTTGCGTTTGGATAGTTTGATAATGCCCTGGGGTGACGCTCATATTCACTTTCTGATCTCTGTCAGATCTCCCAACGTCAGCAGGATGTTGATCAGAACTGTCAAAGTCTTAAAGGTGATTCGGTGAGAAGCAGCTTTGTACAGTCTGAGCCATAATTGGAATGAATCTATTGTAGCCATCCTGCATACACTCTGATGGAGCACAGGTTAACAAGATGGTAATGGGTTTTAGGATTCTATTTGATCTATCACTTGTACCTTTTTGTTCTTTCTAATTGGTCACACTGTACAGTCAGTTATCTGCATGGATACTGTACTTCCGTTTGGAAATGCCTCTGGGGAACTACTTTGAAAGGAAAAGACGATTGATGTTATTCTTGTCTATTGGACTGTATTTCTAATTGCATATAGTATCGCCATTTTTACCTCACTAATATTCTCTGACTAGCATGCTAAAATGCTAGCATGGTTTCAAAGCCCACACACACACACACACCGAGACAAATAACACACATAAAAACACACACACACACACACTTCTCTCCTCCTCCATCTTGTCTACAGTGGCAGAGCTAGCCAGCAAGACAGCAGCACAGTGTGTGGATGGACGGCCTTTGAAACTGCAGATTAGAGGGCTGAAGAGGGGAGTGTGTAGCTCCGGCTCCTGCCCTGGCTGCTGGGGTGGTTTGGGCTAGCTGGCCCTCTGATCATGACTTGGCTTTGTCTGGGAAGGACTGGCACACTCACAGATCCACCCACTTCTGACTCTCTCTCTCTCTCTTTTCCCTTTTGTCTCTCGCTCTCTCTCTCTGTCTTCCTTTTCTTTCGTCTCTGACTCTCTCTCTCTGTCTTACTCTCTTTTCCTTTGTCTCTCTCTCTGTTTCCCTCTCTCCTCTCCCTCTTAGCTGCGTGTTCAAAGGTAGAGCAGCAGCCTGCCTCAGCATACTGTTAGGGCCTGGCTTTGAAGTCCTCTCCCACACGAGTGTCAGGGGTGCCTCACTGCCACCACGAGGCTCATGGCAGCTGAAAGAAGACGGGAGATTTTCTTGAGAGGGAAAAAAAGGTTAATTGGGAACGGTGGATCTCTCAGCACACGCCAGCCCCCAGTAGCAGTGGCGCAAACCTCCCCTCGTCAACAACGGTGGCATCAAACAAAAAAACAAAACAAAACCTGAAGTGGTACAAACAAGAGACCGAAGATTTCCTTGTCTTTGATTATTTTTCCATATTGTCTTTGAATTTGCCAGACAGCTAGTGTTTGTTTTTCTTGCAAGAAACTTTCTCAGGGCCAATTGTTTGTTTGTTTGTTGTTGTTGCTGTCTTGGGCTCACCGCACTGACACTAAGGACTAAATCCTGGAGTTGTTTTGAGATAATGGAATCACCTTTAGCACAGTATTTCCTGTTTTCATATTGTAATACAGGTCAGATATTTTCCTCACCAAAGTGTTTCTCAGCTCTAACATGAGCCATGATCCCACCATTCCTCTCCTCAGTTACACCACTTAAAAATTCATCCACGGGAGGACTCGACCAATGGGGATGCCACCGACTTCACAATCGGGGGGGGGAAACGAGGCCAGCTGAGGAAGGGGGGCAGCGCCGGGTAGCCGGGTAAAATCAACCGCCCGCTCTGAGACTTGGCGTGAACGGCTCGTTATCCCGACAAGAGATGGCTGTCGGTGTGATTTATGCGGTTGCCTGGACCTCTTGGAGGGAGAGCTGGTGAGGGCAAGGTCTCCCTTCCCAATACCAGGGAGGCAGGATGTATTCATGAGGAAGGGCGGTTCTGCGCACACACACACACACACACTCGCGGATGGTGGTGTGTGTTTGTATGTGTATGTCTGTGCTTGCGTGTGTTCATGCGTGTGCCCGTTAGCCCACAGCCCTGCCCTTAGAGCTCCCCTTCTCTGGACGCTGAAAGCCTCGCAGTGTCCCCACAATCATTCTCTCCATGTTGTTACACAACAAATAGCCGCTCAGCAAACATGGTTCCTGCTGCTTTCAACCAGGAGCGGCCCAAACTCAGCCCCGGGGCACGTTCAGGATATGACCCAAATTGCATCATTCTGTTCCATTAGATGGCAGCATGATGGTGTTTGAAAGAATTTAATGGGGAACTTCGTGGTCCCTTACACTCTCCAGCCAGGATAATACATTGATGACTGACAGGAGGACTGTGCTTGATGTTGAGGACGTTTAAAATGGTGACAGTTATGGTCGTCAAGACAAGTATGTCCTGCATGCTGTTGTTTGTGTTTTGTTTTTGTGTTTTGTTTGTTTGAAAGCACAACACCTGTATAGATTTCTGACTGAAATGTACCCGGGCAATGTTACAGAGACAGAGTGTGATGGTGCCATCACTGTATTGACCATTAGCAATGGAGAAGTGTCAAGGAAACCATGATGGTGTTTCTTTAGCGTCTTCATGTAGCTCTTCTGTACTGTAGTGTGTGTTTTCAGTAGAACTCTACCTGCTTGTTAAAGTTTCCTGTCGTATTCTGCAGCCGGTCATACGTGTGCCCTCACGCCCACACACATGTAACACGCCACAACACACTTGGAAAAGTTCCCTGGTTCTTTTGGTCCAGCTGAAGTCATTACCATGTGCTGTAATGTCTGACGTGCTGGGTCATATCTGGGTTTGCCTGATTGGCACCCTGAGGAGCCAATTGGTGAAGGCAGGCTGTCTGAGGGCGGTCCCTAAAGACAGAAGCTTGCCTCATTAGTTAAATCCCAACAGAGGCCTGCAAACATCTCTACTGTAGGTGAGGTGTGTGTGTGTGTGTGTGGGTGTGTGGGTGGGTGTGTGGGTGTGTGTATGTGTGTGTGTGTGTGTGGGCGTGTGGGCGTGTGGGTGTGTGTGGGTGTGTGTGTGTGTGTGTGTGTGTGTAGGAATGTGAGAGCCTTTTGAATCCCTCTCATGATCTCCAGTAGAATTCTGCATGCATCAGCAGAGGTGAACTGAAGAGCAGAAAATCACCTCTTTGAAGTTTTAATGTGATATCCTGGGTGGGTGGGGGTGTGTGGGGGTTGTGGGGGTGTGGGTGAGAGAGAGAGAGATAGAGAGAGAAATCCCAAGCGATACTGCGAGCAGAGAGAACCTTAACATGATATCCCACAGAGAGATGTCAGCAGTGTTGCTGAAACTCTCGGACATCACCCTGATGTGTTATGTAAAGACACCTTGCCATTCCCCCCAGTGCTCCTGTTAGGAGAACCATGTCTCTTGTCAACATTTGAACAGAATCACTGTTGTTGGTTTCAGAGGGTGGGGCTGCTGGCAATATAATCTAAGACCAACCGCTGGAGCAGGTAAACATCCCATTTGTTAGAAAGCTGGAGTGAAGGCTGAGCATTAATCTTAGGGGGGAGTTTACCCTCTTGGTTTGGTGAGGTTACCTTATCCTCCCTCCTGAATGTAATGGGATTTAGCTGCAAATGTTCTTTTAATGACATTCAACGGAGTCTATAACGCAAAGGCCTCTCGGTTTTTGTATTCATTTTGTACGATGTTACGTCATACACAAGCTGGACCATTTTGTCCTAGTGTAATTTGTTGGAAAACATTTTTATGTAATCCTGGTTATTACATTTAATAACATGTACTTTCAAAAAGCATCAACAGTTCGACTTGTATCTGAGTGCAACAGTGGGTTCTTAAACACAAGAACATGCTCACAACTACACACACACACACACACACCACACTGTTGTGTAGAATCATCACAACACCCCCCCCCCCCCAGTCTTCCTCCCTTTCAAGGACTCATGTTAGATATTCCCCCTGGCCCAGCTGCTGGCTGTGGTCTGTCCTGACATGACCTAGGGTATCAGGCTGAGCTGTCTGTCTGAGAGAGACACTGCTCACTGCTCCAGGCAGGACGCTGCTAGAGACCAGGAGAGTCTCTCTATCTCTCTCTCTCTCTCTCTCTCTCTCTATCTCTGTCTCTCTCTCTCTCTCTCTATCTCTATCTCTCTCTCTATCTCTCTCTCTCTCTCTCTCTCTCTATCTCTATCTCTCTCTCTATCGCTCTCTCTCTCTCTCTCTCTCTCTCTCTCCAATCAAGATATTGTCATTACCAAGCAATGGACACTGACGATATATATGTTGTTCTGAAGCTGTTTAGAATCTGTCTGCTTCTATGGCTAACCCTAACCCTTGCTGTTCCTGTTCTTAGTTGGTGTTTAATGTCTTCAGCTCCAGGTTTTGTTCAAGTCCTCTGCTCATTCTCCCTGGTATTCCCACCTATCTGGAGCGTTTAAAATAGGATTGGTCCCACCAGACCAGCAACTTTCTGCTACAGACTCCAAAAAGTTCAGTCCTTCGTCATCTTTAGATTTTTCTCTAAGCGTGTCTGTGCTGTGTCCATTTGCACTACCTATCTAATGTTTTTCAACAGCAAAAAACATAAATCGTACATCTATCACCAACCAAACTAATGGGCCGCCACAGTGGAATATCTGAAAAACACACTGTGAATTTAACATTTTATCTTGGTGATGCAAGACTTGTTTCATCTAAGTTTTTGTGTTAGCAGAGATCCGACAAAATCGCTCGCAAGCAGTTTCTCTTGCAACAATAAGACAGACAGAGAAGCTGAACAAACATCAGTATGTTGTGAGATTTAAGTAACCCTTCATTTTACAATCCCTTAATGATTCATTATAAAGGGACTGTGAAAGGAAGTCTTCTGGAGCTTAGTACCTGCGGTGCGTTTCTCAGGTAGCACCAGGGACCTGCAGCATCCTGCCTGCATGTTAGATTGAAGCGTCACATCTGAACCCTGCCTGGCAGAACAGGGTCCAGCGGCCATGCTGTTTCTCACTGGAGACACGGGTGATTGACAGCTGTCCTCTGTGAACTGGGAACAGGACAAAACAAACAGGAAGTGACTAAGTGAGAGACCACAGGGGTTTGTGTGTGTGTTGCACAGCTAGTGTCCTTATCAGTGATGTCAGGATATCAGGGATCGCAGTAGATTTGATGATGTTGTTTGATGTAGAACATCGAGGTTCTGATTGAGTGGAAAACTGAGAAACTTGAGTTCCTCCATAGTTGAACCCATTCATACATGACATGCATCCTACAACTGCAACTGTCTTCTCGCACTCGCACTATTTGTAGTAGTCGCTCGCTCACACACACACACACACACTCACACACACACACACGTACACGCACACGGCGCACAGTCAGTGTGGGCTTTCGTTGGTTCTTCCTGCTCTGGGGCCAAACACAAGAGATCGCTTTGATCGAGTTTTGCAGTGTCTCATCCAATAACAGTCATGTCACCCATGCTCTCCGTACAAGGACCGCCCTCTTACCCCATAGAGAGAGAGAGAGAGAGACAGAGAGAGAGACTACAGCATATCATTAGAGGCTCTTATAGAACAGACTCGTTCATGTGTTCATATTACAGGCAGAATTTTGAACAAGCGGTCAGAGTTATGGTGACTTGGACTCCAGTCTAAGCACTGTAGTCTGTGTGTGTGTGTGTGACAAAAACATAACTGCTATCGTCACCATTCTTTGATATTGAGAAACAGGTACTTGCATTGTAGTCATGGTAACTGCTGTCCATGACTACACCCCAGTTCCCAGTGCTATTTCCTTGTATACTTCCATATACGGTGGCATTTAACCAGAGAGAAAGATATGAAAGATCCCGTATAAAGAGTCCATAAGTAGACCACCATACTGTCCAGTTGATTTGGATCATGGAACGTGACTGCAGTGTACTTGGTAACCTCTTCACCACAGGCTTATGCTAACACTGCTGAATATTCATCAATGTACAGGAAGTCTCAGAGTTCTGAGGTTTAAAAAATGCTGAACTGGACATCTGGTAAGGATGGGTGTTTATTCACACAAACTGGCCTCTTTTTAGTTGAGTATTGTAAACGTTAATTGACTATGTAGCTCTCCTGCATCCTGTACATGGTGGTACATGGTTACTGATATACAGGATTATCTGATATTCCTTGTATCAATCAAATTTTTTAAATGCAAATAAGAGTTCTTTCATAAGATCTGGACGGCATGTTTCAATTTTTTTGTAATACTTCATCTGTTACTGACAGGTGTTGGGGAATCTATATGAAGCACTATAGAATTTGCAAAACTGGGTATGGAAATCAGTGCAAATAAGCAGTATGCAAATAAGTTGTATTCAGACACTGCAAAACTGCTTGATGATACGTTGTATGATGACAGCAATGATGTCTGATTATAGATGATGAATGATGGACTAGATACATCTAAAAGGTGAGAGAGGACCTGAATATGATGGGTTCTTTTAGCTGAGGGATTCTAAGAAGTGAGTCTCAGATTCCGGCACATTCCTTCCCAGGCAGACCTGCACAATGTAAATAAAGGCCACATCACTATTTGTTCTTTCATGAGTATGTTGAAACATCATTATGTAGTTGTGTGTCATTTTTCTCAGTAGCAGAAGTAGCAAGTTTACAGTCACTGTAACGTAGTTTAACTCCTGATGCTGTGATGTTGTGTAATAAAAGCAGCCTTGGGATTGGTTGACAGTCCTCGTGTCCTGTCTTGTGACATTTTTAGGGGCCCTCGATAGAAATAGATTGACCTTGACAGACAAATCATTTACGTCGAAAAGTTGCAGTACGGTCTGTTCTACACATCTAATGAAGGCTGCTCCTTGTTCTGTACAGACACACTTAAGAGCAGTCTCAGATCCATGCTGTATTTATAGTCCACACACATACTTGGACCACGTAAACATCTTCAGTGGATGCTCTTAAACTGTAAACTCAGTAAACTCTATAAACTCAGACAAACGTTCAGTCTCACTTTCCTGTCTTTCTGTCTTTCTCTGATCATGTACAGTCATGTGTGTATGATGGGGAAATTCAACAGATCGACTGTTAAGAAGTTTGCTCAGGTATGTAACACAGAGTGCAGTCTTGCTATATGAAGGCCATGGATTATTTAATGCTAAATCAATAATGTCCATCAGTAAAGTGCATGTTGTCCTTTATTCCTTAAAGTGCCCTCTGCCTTCATCAATAGAAAACTCAATTTATTTCTTTCTCTCACTCTCTCACTTTTTACTCTCTCCATCTTGCCCTACAAAGAAGTTTATCACCCCCACCCCCACCCCATCCATATACTAAGAAATCCCTTAGGTGTCTACTAAGAACCAGTGCTGGGTTTGCCCTAAAGTGGAAGCGACCTTGAGAATGAGTCGTCACAAAAAAAGTTTACAAAGGAGAGAAACAGAGGGTGTCTTTCCCCCTCAGCAAGTGTGAAAGTGGGCCACAGTTTGACTGCAGATTGATGGTGAAACTTCTCCCATTCCTCACCATCACCTGGACCTGGACCTGGGATATTCTTAGACTTTGTCCCTCTTTGTCTTCACTCTTATAGCTAAATAAATAAATATTATATATATATATATATATATATATATATATATATATATATATGGAGCATGATAATGTTGAGTGAATGTATGGAGTGCAGAGAAGTTCATCGTGTTTCAAAATGAGTCTTAGTCAGGTTATGTACAGCAGACTAAACTAGATAGAAAGACATCTTATCTGATGCACACATTTATCAACAACTGTTTAAAATATTGACCTTGTCAATGATTTTGTTTTATTATTTAATCTCCCTGTGGAATATATAGACATGGCAATATGAGTAAAATTTTCACGAGTCTGAAAGGTTTGAGTAGAGGTTACAGAAATAATATTAAAGGGGAATGATATCAAGAAACAGCAACAATTCTGCTACAGTATAATTGGAAAACCCCCCACATCTTGTCTTTAGATATAATTTCTCCTAGTTCTCTGATTACCCAGAATGCATCATTTCCAGGAAGGGTTACCGAAACAAGTTTGTTTTAATGACACCTTAGCTAGGGAGGGTCAGGATGGAAAGACTCACATTAAGACTGCATGTCATGATAAGACATTATCCCAGATGTTGGCATTTAAATGGGTCTGTAAACGCCAGCCTCCTCCTCCAGAGCTGGCAGGGTGGGTCCAGGAGATAACACATTGCTGCTTGCCGACTCATATTCGAAGGGGGACGGGGGTGCACAGGAATGGGGGCGATGTGAGGAGCGCCTCAGCCCAAATCTCTGAACCCCCACCTGACACTGACTCACTGGACTAAACCTACAGCGTGCTTGCATTTACAGATATACACAGCATACAGACAGACAGGCAGGCAGACAGGGAGACAGGCAGACAGACAGGCAGGCAGGGAGACAGGCAGACAGACAGGCAGGCAGGCAGGCAGGGAGACAGGCAGGCAGGGAGACAGGCAGACAGACAGGCAGGCAGGCAGGGAGACAGGCAGACAGACAGGCAGACAGACAGGCAGGCAGGCAGACAGGCAGGCAGGCAGACAGACAGGCAGACGGTTCTCCACCTCAGGGTGGAGGTAGAGGGTGGAAGGATGGAGAGAGAGAAAGAGGAAGCAGGCTGATTCTTCAGCTGTTGAGTAGAAACTCTAAGAAAGCTTGCAGAGGAACAAGATGCTGTTAGATCACCTCTCTGGAAGAAGGTTCAGGGGAAGGGTTTGTTTTTCTGTTGTTGCATTGAAACACATTCTTAGGAATGTTTGCTACGTTACCAGGTGACTTATTTGTTGTGACTGCTTACTGAAAGACTGGGCTGTGAGTCAACTGTGAAGGGAATGAGTCACCTTGCTTGACCTGCTGATGGTAGCAAGGGTTTTTATGAGGATGTAGCACAAGCTGTAAAGAGTGCCAACCAAGATGCCTCTTTGTATGCTTGAGGGCTCCAAGTCATGCAACTGCATGAATCGTCTTGTTTTTCCTCAAACACACGCACGCACACACGCACAAAACCTCACTCCACCTACACACACACAGAATCAATCAATACCATCAGCAAGGGTAGGCTCTCTGATCGAAGACGTGCAATTAAGTGTGTTTGACACATCAACCACCTCACACACCAAATCCTGACTGAGAGCCAGGTGAAGAGAGAGAGAGGGAGAAAGAGAGACACGAAGTGAGAGAAATCACTCCTATCTCACCTCTCTAGTCTGCAGGGACTGGATGGAGAGGGTAACAGTGTGTCACCCCCCTCTCCCACCTCAACATGTACACCCACGGGTCATAACTTGCCCCAGACGAGAGGTGAGAGACAGAGGAGAGAAAAGGGGTAATGGGGTGGTGTTAAAGTAAAAAAAAAAAGAGAGAGACAGAGCGAGAGAGACAGAGAGAGAGAGAGAGACAGAGAGAGAGAGAGAGACAGAGAGAGAGAGAGAGACAGAGAGACAGAGACAGAGAGACAGAGAGAGAGAGAGAGAGAAGAAGAGATAAGGAAGTCCGTTAGGTTGGAGACCGCAAGGTCAGTCCAGTGGCAGATGGGCCTGTGGATGGAAGAGAGGCCTGATGACTGGGCACGCTGGAACGCAGAGATTCTCTCAGGAACCGTGCAGGAGGATCCACAGCCACACTTCAGCCAGACACTCATTCATCTGCACAGGCTGCGCTGCCACCACTAACGACCTGTTCAAATTGGACCCCTCTTTTTTCCATCCTATGTTTTTTTTTCTCCCTCCCCTCCTTCGAATCCCCCCCCCCCCCATTTGTCAGCCAGCCAGCTGCCTTGGCTCTGCTGTGGACACAGAGAGGAGGGAAAGAGAGCGAGAGAGACGGACTAACTTTACAGTGAGTTCCAGGAGGAGGGAGGATGTGGCAAAATAAAGTTGAGACACATTTTTCTTTATCAGCCTCACTTCCTCACTTTATTTGCCAATTCTTTGTTTTGTCAGATCTTTCCCCCCCGATCTCCCTTCCTGTATGTTGGAGTCCACCTCAGGAGAACCTGGGTCTGGCTATTCAGTTTGGGAGTTCTGTGGTCTGTGTACCTTCAACAGACGCATTTAGATCGTGCAATTTCTTTCCGTTGCATAATCAGGCCAAAGGTGTATTCTGAAATTCTCATGTAATCTAGTCCTTAGGTGAGACATCTAGTATATTAGAAGAAGGAATTTACACCCTAATACGATTGTCGTTGCAATATTCCTTTTAATCTTCTATTTTGCACATTCATATAAATCCTCACCTCCTATTGGTTCATGGAAACAAAATAGACTAGGTTAGTTAAGGTGCTCAGTGAATTGTTTCTATCTCTACTGAAATTAAAAGAATCTGCAGTTGCATTCAGTCATTTAGCAGATGCTTTCATCCAGAGCGATTTACAGCAAGTACAGGGACATTCCCTCTTGAGGCAAGTAGAGTCTCTCCCAAGAAAACATGTTGGCACAGCCAGGGTTCGAGCCAGGGACCTTCTAATTACTAGCCTGACACCGTCACCGTTCAGCCACTTGACTCTCTTCCCTTCCCACTTACCTTCTGATATTAGTTTGCATCCTATATACTAAAGTGTTTTTCTGGAAGACAGTACAACTGTCCGCAATGAGAGTCACTTTCAGCCTCACCAGAGTTCCCTGTCAGCCAGGGAAAACGCAGCATGTTAAAACACACACCTTATCATGTGAAAGACGTGCGTCTCCACACGCTTGTAAATGTTTGATATTCTTATAGTAGATACACTGCAACCACACAGCTGTGTCCGGGCTCTACTTATTATTTCGACAGACTTTGGTGAATACCCAGTTCATATACTGACGGAAGTGTGTTTTACTATCACTGTTCCCCTGTGAGTGAGTGTATGGCTCTGTACATGATTGTGTGTGTGTGTGTGTGTGTGTGTAGAGAGAGATAGAGAGTGACACACACACACACACACACGGCACTGACAGGATGTGAGGGATCATTCTGAAAAGTTAGCGTACGATAGCTTTGACCAGAACCCTCATATCACATCTCTACCTGTCACCTTCCCTGCCTCCCACTTCCTCTCTATCACCCTCCTGGGGAGCGCCAGGGCACGGACTGTGTGGCTGAGATCACACTGACAAGGTCCACTGTCACACACACACACACGCACACACACACGCACACATGTCAAGGTTGAAAGAAAGATGAAGGACTGACATCCGTGTCCTTTCTCTTCTGGAAGTGACTCGTCCTCCAATGTCACCTTCATCTTCTTAGGGTGGGACAAGTGACAGAGAGACAGGTAGAGAGGAGGGCTGGACACAGGAGAGGGAGGAGTGTCTTTGTGTCAAAGTGATATTTGTTGTGATCTTGAAATACTTTAGCTGTGACTTTATTAAATACAGCATGTTGGTTGTTTTGGATGGTCTTTCTTTGAAGGTTATTCAACTGATTGGCCCCCCAAAAAATTATAGGTGAGTTTAAACAGAACCAAGCTGTTCTTGGGATCCAGGTTTCCAATCCAAGGTAGAGATACAGCCAGCGACTTCCCCTTTCAAACTGCAGTGTGTGAGTGTGTGTCTCTCCCTCTCCCCCCCCCTCCCTCTCTCTGTCTCTGTCTCTCTCTCTCCTCTCTCTGTCTCTGTCTCTCTCTCCTCCCTCTCTCTGTCTCTCTCTCCTCTCTCTCTCTCTCTCTCTGTCTCTCCTCCCTCTCTCTGTCTCTCTCTCCTCTCTCTCTCCTCTCTCTCTCCTCTCTCTCTCCTCTCTCTCTCTGTCTCTCTCTCCTCCCTCGCTCTGTCTCTCTCGCTGTCTCTCTCTCCTCCCTCGCTCTGTCTCTCTCTCTGTCTCTCTGTCTCTCTCTCTGTCTCTCTCCTCTCTCTCTCTCTCCTCTCTCTCTATGTCTCTCTCTCCTCTCTCTCCTCTCTCTCTATGTCTCTCTCTCCTCTCTCTCCCACTAAGCAATATGTTTTGAATTACTGTCTAGGAAATGATCTCAGCGGCACGGACTTTCGTTTGAAACATGAAATAAACACGTTTTCCTCGGGAAAAATAATAAACACAATATTGTCACTTTAACAAAGAGCGTTTGTGAAGGTGAAGCTCTAAGCGTCTGTAATCAGGAAGGAAAAAGGGAAATTACGGATGGCAAGTGAAGTGTTTGTACAAGAGAGCTCATGTGGAAATGTATATCTGTCTGATTGTGTGTCGCACACTTTCCACTCTCTTGAACTGAGTTTTCCCCCTGCTGTCGTAGAGAGGCTGGCCTGTGTTACAACTGTGCCTCCAGTAGTCAGGTACGCAAACACAGTGTTTATAGTGGCTACGTGATATCAGAGACTCATAAAGTCAGTAATCTGCCTGACCATGATCTCACCTTCAGATAAAGCTTGACTATCCAGCACAGAAGTCAATAAACGGGATAGTGTTATTCACTACTTCACCATAGTGGCCTTACATAATCCACCAATTAGTACATACTGTGGCGTATATACATATAAAAGCTTGTATATACCGCATAGAGCTAACACAGTAGATTCACGTGTACCTTTTGCATTTAATAGCGATGCCTTTCATTATTCCTTCGCAACTAGGTAAGCACCTGAGGTTGTGACACCTCTGGAGAATTGTTTAAGATGTTGGATAACAGGGACAGGCTGGCAGGTAACTGCTGGAATGGTTGTGAGTAAATAGGGAAATAGCTGACAGTGAAGAAGGAAATAGCGCTTGTACAAAGGTCAGGTGCACAAGTTCAATGTAATTCTCGTCTTTGCAAAATGCTAAGTTCCTAAACAGGACATCCATCTTGCAACGCTCAAAGACGAAGTCCCAGCCTGCACATGAGGCATGTTGTGAAAGTATCTAGCACGGTCTGTTCTCCTAGTTTGATAGATTCAGGTCTAGATAAACAGAGAGAGTGAGGTTGATCCCATCGTGTTTTTGAGGTCACAACCAAGCGTGTATTCATAGGCGTGACACACGCTAACATCCCATGACACGCACGTAGTGAGCATCCTTACGGCCGTGCAACGTATCTGAAGACGTGTCTTAGTCGTGTCAGTCTGATGTTTGGGTTTCCAGAGAGAGGAGTAGAGAGGAGCATCCATCACGCTCTCTCTGTGAGCCGTCCAAAACACACCAGGCACTAATTACTGAGTGGGTTTGCCCGCTGTTACAGAACGCCAGTTCTGTCTGCTTGAGAGATCGATCGCATTCTCACTGAGGTTAAAAGCCATGTTACTGTGGAAAAACACGGAGAGAAGAGACGATTGGACATGAATAGAATTTGCTCATAGTCTGTGAGCTTCTTATTTTTTTACTGCATGAATCTTCCTTGTTTACCACCTTTTGGACGTGCCTACTTGACTGGCTACATCAACTGGAATGGCAGTGTGCTTGTTGGCCTCCTCTGACCCAACAGAACACTCACTGCACTTCTCAATATAACCAGCTGAAGTCATCTGAAGTGAGCTAGCAATCCTTTTACATTGAGGCTGGTCAACTTCTGGCCTTGGTTGATAGTGAGTGCAAATGTAGACAGGTGTTTGTTTGTGTGTGTGTTTGTTTTTGTGTGTGTGTGTGTGTGTGTGTGTGTGCTCAAACAGGTGCATTTGCGTGTGTCTGTTTTTGCATATATATGTGTGTGTTTGTGTGTGTGTGGTCGATGTTCTTTCACTCCTGAGGTGGGCTTATCGTCCGGAACATAGAACATAGAACAGGCACCATCTGTGGGAGACCTTTATGTGTGTTATGTAAGTAGATGGAAATCCACAGTGATTGGTATTATGTAACCCTGTGGTCTCTCTCCCATCATGTTATTCTCCACTCCTGGTCAATCCCAAGTGATTGGATTGTCCGGATGATTAGGGGGTGATTTCAGTGTTTCTCTTGAATACCTTTAGGTTCTCGTTTTGATTAGGCAAGCGATACTTGCGATAAGCGATACTTGAAAACCAGGGTTTTTTTTTCTTCTCCATTATGAATGTGTTGTTTATCTTGGTTTCACTATTCACTTACATTACTATAGGGTTATAGATGGTGGGGGGGGGAAATCTAAAGTAAGTATGTTTATATCAAATGAGCAGTTATGCACTTGAGCGAGGCGTTCCTTTTTATTAAAGAGGAGTGATGAGAAGCTATGTGGGAGCTTTGTCACACACGGACAGCTGCAAGAGACATGGGATTTATGTTTGCTGTGATTCATCCACGGCGTCATCTTTGAGTGATTATTGACTTGGCTAACATTCCTGGAGTATGTGGATAAATGTGTTTGAGCCTCATATATCAGGATGTTGAGGTGCGTCTCACGGTTTGTCCGCTAGCCTTGACACAAAGCCCTAATGATGGTCCCGGCTGCTGAAGAAGACCAGGGAGGAGAAGACTGGATACTGATGAGAGTGAAGATGAGATAAATATACTTCTTGTAGTGTGTCTGAAATGGAGGGGGGTGGCAGAGGGACAGAGACAATGAGGAAGATGTTGATATCGAAACCATGGAGAGAGAAAGGAAATGGAGAAAAGAGAGAGTGTGAGAGAGAGACAGAGAGAGAGAAAGAGAGAGACAGAGAGAGAGAAAGAGAGAGCGAGACTGAGAGAGACAGAGCGTGAGAGACAGAGAGAGAGAGACAGAGAGAGACAGAGAGAAAGAGACAGAGAGAAAGAGAGAGACAGAGAGAGAGAGACAGAGAGAGAGAGACAGAGAGAGAGAGACAGAGAGAGAAAGAGAGACCGAGAGCGAGAGACAAACGGCGAGAGACAGAGAGAGAGAGAGACAGAGACAGAGAGAGAAAGAGAGAGACAAACCGCGAGAGACAGAGAGAGAAAGAGAGAGAGAGACAGAGACAGAGAGAAAGAGAAAGAGAGAGAGAGGGATTGAGAGATGAAGGTACTTCCGCTCCAGCCTCCCCAGGGAGTTGGAATGAGCATGCTCTCCCCTCGCTCTTAACCAAATGTATTGCCACTCTGTCTCTGCTTCCCCACCTAACAAAGGCGCGAGCAGACTATTCCCAGCTTATTTGTCAAAGCGAAGGACCTGTGAGAGTTCTAGCTCAAGATAAATTTGAGGTCTGTGTGCCTGGCCAGGAATAAATCTCCACTCCTCTTTAATGCCTTCCTCCCTTTCTCTCCCTTTCTCTCCCTTTCTCTCCCTTTCTCTCCCTTTCTTGGAGCAGGAGAGCAATCCTCCTGAACAATACCCACGAGTGAGAGCAGTGATGAATTGCTCGCTTTGATGACACCTTAATTTAGTTATTTATGCTCAATTAATTGAACTGAGAGGAGGTGCTTGTTGAAGCGCAGTAAGACACAGTGGGACAGTACCACAGTACAGCTATCTGTGGACTCAGACCCTGGGGGGATGGAAGAACCTTCTCTCAGCATCTTAACAGTTTTAATGAAGAGTATAACATCCCCTCTGAGGCAGGACCCTCACCATGTGTCCTAGGGAGGCTAAAGGTCAACCTCTACTAAGGCTAAAATACATCTACACTGACTAAGCTTTCAGAATGAAGCGTCTCTCAGTCTTAGTCCATGAGAGTGCAGAAATGTGTGTAATTGTTAATGTGTTTAATTTGTTTGGATTTACCATCTGCAAGTTGCTCGATCTTTCAGAGTGAACACAGTTGGGCCTCAGGCATTAAGGTTATAACTAAGTAACAATATAACTAACTAATTAAATGAATCACTAAGTGAACTAATAGCAGAGTTCTCCAGGGACATGCGGATGTGGCATGAAGATGCATGAGCCGACCAGAGGAGGGCAGCACTTCTGAAGTTGGCCCCTCCCTGTGAGCTGGAGGACTGAACACTCCACGCTGTGCATTTATTATAAGTCTTAAGAGTGGATCAGTGTCAGAATTGTTAATCGATCTCATCAGCTTAAAGCTGATCGAAAGAACTTCTTAGATCCTGCCATGTTCAACAGCTGCAAAGTGACAGGTGCTACTTTACAGCAGTTTAGATAGATATTAGATATATTTTCTGGAACTGATGTGGTGTTCCACCCTCACAGAACTTTACCCTCAACATGAACTCATCAAGCTCAAGGTCACATCAGCCAGTGAGTGTGAGATAGAGTTCAGTGGAGGGAGATCGACACCTCCGGTTAGAGAGCGTCTGTGTTTCCACCGAGGCACGGAGGATGTGATGGACACGGTCTCCTCTCCAGCCTCTCTCTGGCTGCTGTATTTCCCCAGAGCGGCTGCTCGCCTCAGCCCTCCCAGGCTTCATTCTCCTCAATATCAAACGCTTCCTAGTTTCGCTTCAGGAGGAAGTGGATGGAACACCGTTACCAGAGTGGATTTCCTCTTTTTTTCGAATTGTGGTCAGAATTGCAGAAGAAATACCTTGACTGTGGACATCCCAGAAGCCACTGGGGTGTGTGGGGTGGTTTCAGGCCGCTGCCAGTCTGTGGGCAGACACCACAGATATCTATTTTTAGATTTTTGGGGGATGCATTCTTGTTGTGCAACAAAACATTTCATCAAAGAACCGAGGAAGTCCACTATCTGAGATTAAGCTAAGGTCAAATGGTTTTGCGGGACAGTTTAACCCTTTCGCCATGGTAGATTTAACATTAGAGCCACTCCTTCAGAATCACACACAAATGCGAGGGGTGGGGGAGGTTTGGGGGGGGGGGGGGGTGGATGTTGATTTTCCTTCAGTGTATCTGAGGCGGTCCACCAGGGAACCTGTGATTGTGTCTGAATGTGTTGCTTCCTGACCCGGCCTGACCCTGCTGAACTCATGTACGCTCGACGGAGCCCTACTGGACATAATTCCATTAATCTTTAAAGCAGCTTAGCTCTTTTTAGCCTAATGCACTTTCATTTGGGCATCTTGTTTCACTGGGGCTGGATTGTGTAATAACGGATTATTTTCCAGTGAGTTTATTATCACAGTAGGGTACTTACTCACTCGTTTTGCGTTCTTTTGCTGTTGAGGTCCGTTGGAAAATCAAATCTTTCAACATGGTCACACCGTGTGAATAAACACTAAGACTATTTGTTTTCATTGAGCATGTTTCTCACACCTCCCATCTCAGATTAATCTGCATTCCTCTACAGTAACAGAGGAACATTACCTAGCATGCTAGCGTGCTAAATATGGCCTGCCATCACTTACAGTTACCTCAGTGGTAGCTTATTAAAAGTGAAAGGAAGATGGAGTCACCCTAGCTTGTGCCATCCTTTCTGCTCTTTATTAGATGCTTTTTCCCTCGGTTAATATTGAGGTTATGGTAACCTTAGGTGTGATAGATGTGGCTCGGAGCTGCAGGTAATAATAGCCATGATGGATTCTCACCTGGACTCTAGCTGCAGACCAACAGAGAAGGTAGAGATGAAGTGTTGCGGAGCGCCAGGGAGATACTTAGGCCGTGTTGTTGCAAGGCATTGTGGGGGCTCCAGAGAGGTGGGGGGGGTTGGTGCGGTGGAATTGATGAGCATGCTTCCTGTGTTCCGATCAGTCATTGGCTAACTATGTTATCTTGTGGAAAGACCAATCAATCTGGGGGGAGGGGGATTTTTGTATTTTGCAACAGGAAGGGAAAGTGTGTGTGTGGGGGGGGGGGGGGGGTGTTTAACGCAAGAGTTCTCCTTAAGAGATGTTGCTGATGTCAAGATGGAAGGGGATATTTATTCAGTGCTCAGGGCGACTGTTATGTCGAGGCACTTGTGCAGGTTGGAACGTTGGCATGTGGGTTATCAGGGAGTCCATGTTTTTGGAAAGATTGTACGAGATATAAGTGGTAACTGTGCAGGCTGGTGGTTTCACTGTTTAGAACGCTGTGACATCCTCCCAATCCAACATTGAGGAAACCAAAAACACAGCAAGTGCAGCAGAGAACGTTACAGATAACCTTGTACCCTTCAAGTCCTCACACAACCACTGACAGCCTGGCAGCTACGAGAGAGACAGGAGCGTCTGACTTTATTTTTCAAAAAGCAGACAGGTACACGAGGTGAATCATGCCACTCCTTGAGAAATGATAGGTTGTCCAGTGATTTCTCAGCCTGCCTCAGGGACGTACAGACGCACCTCTGGAGAGGGCCGGCTCGCTCCCAGGTGATCATATCCTCTTTTATTTCCTGCTGTCTGGAGGGTGGCTCACTTGATTGTGATTTATGAATACTGGGGAGGACTCCATCAGGGGGGACGCTGCCCTCTCACACCCCTGACACACTCAATTAGCTTTGGCTTGGTGGAAATTACAGTCATTTCAGTCATTCATATTTGATTGTAGTCTGAGAAATGCATGTTTTTGAGAATGTATTTGATCTGGAAAGTCACCACATGGTGTGTGCTCGTTATGGGGTCCCTTATTAGATGATGTGCCATTTAAATTAATAATGATTAATGGCTACATTCCAGGCTTCGGTCAGATTTTGAATAAAAAGAGAAATTGCCTAGAATTGCATACTGTAGAGGCAATATTTTGAGCAACAGCGATATTGCAGCTCCGATCAGTATTGATCCCTACAGATTAGAATAAAGAGTTAGTCTGACTAGATATTGACTTAGTTTTCCTTATTTCCTCTCCCTCCACAGTAAAGAGAAGCTGCTGTGGAAACATCACAGTCTTGGGTCTTAAACTCTTCTTTGCTCACATTTGCTTCAGTTTAATCAATGCATATTTTGGATGCCAGAGGCAAGGTCTCAAATAAAAGGATTAACTTATCATATACCAGTTTAGCACATTTAAACCTAGCCAGACAGCCCCCCGAAATTAAAAGATGGATTCGAAATGCCTTGTTCAGTGAATGCTAAATTCATTCCTCCATTTATTTATTTTTATGCCACCGGATAGGGCTTTTTTAACTTGGGTAGAATTTTGATGGGTATCCAGTAAATTATGAAACCACCATGAAATGATTCCACCAGTTCTAGGCTTGTCAGTCATAAACAGGTAGGATATAATTAAAGTGTCTCCAAATATCAGGCTTCGGAACATAATGAGCAGGAATGTCAAATAATGAACATGCAGCCCAGCTCTCTATGTCTCTGTGCTGCTGTGGATCTCTCTCTCCTCTTGCCCTTAGTAACTATCTCCATAAGAGGTCAATGCAGAAAACCATTAATACCAGAAAACCTGCACAACATACTGGACTAATGTATGGAGGAGTCAGCTGGCTGAGTGGTAAGGGAGCGATGAGAGAGACAGGCTGGTAATCAGAAGGTTCCAGGATCAAATCCCGGCCGTGTCTACATGACGTTGTGTCCTTGGGCAAGGCACTTCACCCTACTTCCCTCACGGAGAATGTCCCTGTACTTGCTGTAAGTCACTCTGGATAAAAACGTTTGATGAATGACTAAATGGATCTGTATGGTAGAAGTCTGTCCTGCAGTCCACTATAGTCTGCCTTGTTAACCCAGACAGTATTAATAGTCAGAATAACACAGACCCAGTGTGAGCCTGTAAGGTCTGGTTCAGTGGGCGGTGGTTTCCAGTGTTAACAGTTGTAGTCAGTAGAAACACCCGCAGCAGTTTCACTTCCTCCTCCACCCCAGCAGGTGTCAGTGTTACATAATTGGGTTGCTTTGAAGTTTTTCTGCGGCCATGCTGACTCCATGATGCCGACACAGGCTGGAGCGTTCACTGTATACACACATTCACACACACACACGCAACAAATACATAAAGTATTATTACACTACATAAAGTTTGTTTTGATACAAAGGGAACTATCGATCAGGACTCCTAAGTCATTCCTGCCTCCTGTTATCAGAATCAGAATGGGGGTTTATTCGCTATGCAAGATTAACAAACATAGAATTCACTGTGGCAGGAATGAGCAAACATAGAACATATATGTGGCATACTAATAAAAATAAAATAAACAAATAAATAAATAATAATTTGTGGCTGGTTAATTTATCTGGCTGGTTATCACTGTTCATTTGACTCAGCAGGAGAAACAACTGGCTCTCAATAGCTGTTAATAATTATTTCTATAAATGTTGGGTAAAAGTGTTGTTTAGTCCACTGACACCAGATCCAACATTGGCTGACGACCACGCGTGTGCTGAGAGCTGGGAGCTCAGATCCCCAAAGTATGGAGGGAGGACAGTGAGAGAGCAGAGAGAGCTAACAGTTACAGCAATATTAAGAATGAGGTCTTCACTGGTCAACTGTGGGCTGGTGCAGCAGTTTAGCAGAGCAACAACGTGTGATTGACACAGCCTTAGACACCAAGCAGCAGCCTCCCTCAGGTGGAACATAAAAGAACGCTCTGCACCCTTCCTCAGCAGTCTGTGTTGGAGGATCTTTCCCCTCCAAAGGGAATATCAGCAGCACATGGAACAAAACCACAACATACAAGCTCCTCACAGACCCTGACTGCATCTTCAGATTGCCACTCCTCCATCCTCACCCCCATCCTCACTCCCTCCCCCACCCTCACTCCCTCCTCCATCCTTACCCCCACCCCCATCCTCACTCCCTCCCCCACCCTCACTCCCTCCTCCATCCTCACTCCCACCCCCATCCTCACCCCCTCCCTCCCCCATCCTCACCCCCATCCTCACTCCCTCCCCCACCCTCACTCCCTCCTCCATCCTTACCCCCACCCCCATCCTCACTCCCACCCCCATCCTCACTCCCACCCCCATCCTCACTCCCTCCCTCCCCCATCCTCACCCCCGCCCTCACTCCCTCCCCCACCCTCACTCCCTCCTCCATCCTTACCCCCACCCCCATCCTCACTCCCTCCCCCACCCTCACTCCCTCCTCCATCCTTACCCCCACCCCCATCCTCACTCCCTCCCCCATCCTCACCCCCTCCCTCCACCCCCACCCCCTCCCCTTTGCTGCCCAAACTGCCCGGCATGCTGCATATGCCTTGTCAATACAGCACCAACAACGTGCTAATCCAGATTAACCACCGTAATTATGTCGTCGAGCACCATTAATTTCAGTCTGGGGAGTATGAGGTTGAAGAAGCATGTGTGGGGTGTGGGGTGGGGGGGGGGGGGGGTGGAGAGATACACGGGCTGCCTGAAATAAATAACATTCCCCCCCTCTGCCCGCTCGTAAAATATGGGCACCCTCCCAAAGGTGTGTTCCATCTCCTCCAATTGGCCTCATTGTTGATGAAAAATTAAAGGCTAGGGTCGAGGCTATTAGGGTTGACGGTTATGGATGTGGCCCTGTTGTACCTAATAGAGTGGCCCCCAACGTTCCTTTGATACTGCTCTACTGTTCTGTCCTCTGTGATGTATAGGAGGCTGCCAGATCCGGCAGGGACACAATGGGGGTGTGCGTGTCTGTGAGTGTGTGTGTGTGTCTGTGTGTGTGTGTGTGTGTGTCTGTGTGTGTGTGTGTTGTTGACCCAGTGCCCAGATGGATGGAGAGATGGAAGGGAGGTTGGCATCTAGTCCCAGTCTGGTATCTAGTCTGATGGCAAGACCTTTCTTTTCTTTTTTTACAGTTAAGACTTGAGAATTGAAAGAGGGCCAGGTTAGTAATCAGAAGGTCCCTGGTTCAAACCCCAGCTGGGTCAACATGACGTTGTGTCTTTGGGTATGGCACTTCACCCTACTTGAAGGGGAATGTTCCTGTACTTGCTGTAAGTTGCTCTGGATAAGAGCGTCTGCTGAATGTAAAGAGAGCAGAGAGCATGAAGTAGACAGCGAAGGTGTCTAGTTTTAGATCTATACTGACGTCTGCACATCTGTGTGTTTATGTGTGTGTCTGTAAGTGTCCCTGACTAAGTGTGTATGCAGGCACACACTCGCACACTTTTCAAAGGCACCTGCAGCATTTCAGTATAGGGAAAATGTTGAGAGCTTATATGCTCAGGCCCAGACCACCTTAAATATTTAACAACCTTTTCTCTTTGTTTGCATACATTTTTTAGGGAAGTCTAAATGTTTTAGTGGTGAGAGGGCATTAAGAGACCGGTGTTACACTTTACATCCCTGCTCAAAGGTTGACGGATAGTTCTGCATTCAGATCAGTCAGATACACATTTTACAGTGAGGCTTCTGGTATTGGTCCACACTAAGGTCTTGTCAGTGTTAAAAAGGTCAGGGGTTCAAAATGCATACAGTTTCTCGGTCCTCCTTTCTCCGCACACACACAGGCACAGAGATGAGCTACATCTTTGTCCCAAAGGCTTGGAGAAACAATACAGCCATCAAACCCCCAAACACCCCTGTGTCCCCTCACCTTGGACCGCACCTGGCGCACCACTGAGTCAGGGGCTCCTCCAAGAACCCCCCCGCCCCACCCCCACCACCAAGAGGATGTTGTTTCGCAGCATTAGTCCGGATGAAGGCGAGGAGGATTACCTGACTTGGCAAATGAGGGAACGGCGTGAGAGAGATGAAGAGGAGGGAGAGAGAGGAAGAAGAATGGAGCAGCTATAAACTGCAAACACCTGCGGACTTGGTAGAATGCCAGAGCAGCAGTTTTCATACCCAGAGAAAGAAAAGGTGGAGGATCGTATCCAAGCCATGATGGATGGATATCTCAGTAGGAATCTCAATCACTCCTGAAGTGATTGAATGGGCGTTTCAATGGGATTAACATTTGCATTGCTAAAATGAAGAAAAAGACTATAGAGGAAGCGCCTCTAAAGACCTTTAGGTACTTCAGTAATGTGTAACACATGCGCATAGCGTGGCTGATTTTGGTGTGCTGCAGTATGTGCATGCAGGCTTGTGCGTGTTGTGGCTTCTCACAATGTGCGTCAGCTCACACACACACACACACACACACACACACACACACACACACACACACACACACACACACACACAGCAGCTCACACATGCACAAACACAACTCCCCCTTCAAACCACAGTGATATTTCCAAACCAGTGTGTGCTCCTCATCATTAGAGGGCCTCTTCTTATGGGTTAGTCACTGCACATGGGAGTGTTGGGGTGGTTCAGGGGCCGGTCCTCAAACCGTTAACATTTACATTTATTCATTTAGAAGACTTCCAAAAGAGAGCTTTACGAAAGAGCATTGAAGAGAGAGAGAGAGAGAGCGAGACAGAGAGAGAGAGAGGGGGAGAGAGAGAGAGAGAGAGAGTATTTGGGTGTCAAATTAGAGAAAGTCTGATGTGAGTGTTACAGCTGGTGTGCCATGTTTTGCAAAAGAAACATTCAAATCTCAGAAGGAGGCCATTCATCTGCTGAGTGGTTCACTTTCGACGTCTGCAATTTACTCCAAACAGCCGTCCTTCCAAAACACAAGCATCTTGGGTCGCGTTAATCGGACAATTTCCCGCCACAGCCAAGTGCCTAGATTGATTTATTGCCGTTAGCGAGCGGCTGGGGAGGGTGTGTGGGGAGGGTGTGTGGGGGAGGGTGTGTGGGGAGGGTGTGTGGGGAGGGTGCGGGGGGAGGGTGTGTGGGGAGGGTGTGTGGGGGAGGGTGCGGGGGGAGGGTGTGTGGGGAGGGTGCGGGGGGAGGGTGTGTGGGGAGGGTGCGGGGGGAGGGTGCGGGGGAGGGTGCGGGGGGAGGGTTTGTGCTCAGGAACAGCTGGACGAGGCTGGCATTGTGTCCCATTTCTTCTTCTGTTTCTTTTTTCTGCGACTCTGCTGTGTGTGCCAGCGCAGGCCAGAGCATCCAGCAGCTAACCCATCCAGCAGAACCCCAAACCCAAACAGCTGGTAAGGCTGGCATCTGGTGTGTGGCAGGCTTGGGATGACTGATGCCAGCGCTGCCCAGCGAGGCAGCCACACCTAACTGAACCAGGGGAAACTGAGGCAGGTGACAAGCATGCAAACATGGAGGGAAATGTTGCCTTACTGCATTTTTTTTTTTTTAGCTTACGGTGTTGAATTCAGTCATTTAGCCGACTTACAGCAAGTACAGGGGTATTCCCCCCTGAGGAAAGTAGGGTGAAGTGCCTTGCCAAAGGACATAATGCCATGTTGACACAGCCGGGGTCAAACCTTCTGATTACTAACCTTACACCCTAACTCACTGCGCAACATGACTCCCATCACTGTTAGCATTGTGTATGTGTGTGTGTGTGTGTGTGTAATTTGATCAGATACAAATTGAGACAGCTGATAACTTGGAAACAGAATGGAGATATTCAGCAGATTGAATCCTGCTTCTAGATTCTTCTCTCACACTCCACTACATGATCAAAGTTATTTCACTTCCTGTTTCTTTCCTCACTCACTTTTATTCATCCCTGCTAGTTTCTAGTCTCATTCATGTCTTTATATTTTTCAGCATATTTGATTTTGAACGTCCCTTTCCTCACTGTCTTTCTGTTTCTTTAGCTCTACAGCCCAGGTCCACATCTTCCTACCACTTACTCTCTCCAGAATCCTCTCCGCTCGTTCCCTCCCTCCTTCAGTTCTCCCACCTCCTCCCTCACATTCCCATCTCTCTGCGTCTCTGGCTTCCCTCCACGCTGGAGCAGATCTGGTTATGTAACGGCCCCGGCACATGTAGCGCTGCGCCCCACAGTAATGTTTTAATTAGAGGAGGGGAGGCAGACAGCATGTCACTCCGTCTGCTGTCGCTTTTCAAACACGAGCCGAGGACACGAGGAAACCCAGGCAGGGCTCCGCCCCCTCCGCCCCGGTCCGCCCCCCTCCGCCCCTCCCTACCCCACGTTTTAGTCCACCCTTACTAAAAAACCTGACCTAATTGATACCTTTCTCCTCAGATTGCGCGGGTCTCAAATTTAACGTGCTCAAAGTAGCTTCTCCACCAAGGAGTCGTTTCGTCGCCTCCCTCTTGTTGTCCGGTTAGGGGTTCCTATGGTAACACCCTCCCTCTTAGGTCATAACCACAAGGCGTCCACGCCCCCTCCCGCTGGCTCGTCCAGGCCGTCCGGGGGAACGAGAGGCGACAGGAGGGAGGCTGCTGGGCGGGCCGCTGGGGAAACGGGGGTTTGGGTCATGGAGAGGAAGCTGTGACATCAGAGTCTCATCCAGACTCCGTCCAGATCATCGTTCCTGTCAGCAGTGCCACACACGCTTGTTAAGGACAGACAGATGTAGAAGGCTCTGTCTTCACACACAGCCAGGCAGACCGCTCCATGTTCAGCCCCTTGGTGGTGGCATGACGTAAACACAGTCAGAGCCAGGCGAGGGGATGATGATGAGGAGGATGAGGAGGATGAGGAGGATGAGGAGGATGAGGAGGATGAGGATGATGAGGATGATGGCTGCCTGGATGATGACATACTACCCTGCCTTCTGTTCTCTGAGAAGCCTCTCTTGTTTCTCTACTCTCTCCCTCTCTCCCTCTCTCTCTCTCTCTCTCTCTCTCTCTCTCTCTCTCCCTCTCTCTCTCTCTCTCTCTCTCTCTCTCTCTCCCTCTCTCTCTCTCTCTCTCTCTCTCTCTCTCCCTCTCTCTCGCTCTCTCTCTCTCTCTCTCTCTCTCTCTCTCTCTCTCTCTCTCTCTCTCCCTCTCTCTCGCTCTCTCTCTCTCTCTACTCTCTCCCTCTCTCTCTCTCTCTCTCTCTCTCTCTCTCTCTCTCTCTCTCTCTCTCTCTCTCTCTCCCTCTCTCTCTCTCTCTCTCTCTCTCTCTCCCTCTCTCTGTCTCTCTCTCTGTCTCTCTCTCTGTCTCTCTCTCTGTCTCTCTCTGTCTCTGTCTCTCTCTGTGTGTCTCTCTCTCTCTCTCTCTGTCTCTCTCTGTCTCTCTCTCTGTCTCTCTCTGTCTCTCTCTGTGTGTCTCTCTCTCTCTCTCTTCAGACCTTCAGGGGGACCATATGGACCTTATGGAGGTTATGCTCAAAGCCAGTCAGCCATCCATTAGTGATAAGGGCTACATATATTAACATGGGGCGTTCATAGGGATTACCAAGTCTTGCTGTATGTGACACAGTCAAGCAGTAATACACTTTCCCAAGTGGCGTTTACTGTTAGGATCCAGTTAAATTAATAGTTATATACATTTAATATGTGTGATACATGCAGTATGTATCCATTTCTCCAGCTGGGACAGTATTGCCACACATGATCACAGTGGTTTGGTGTGACTGCAGGTGATGTTAGAAGGAGGTTTGGGTCTGGAGTGATGATGATGATGGTCTGTCCTTCATCTGCTCACTCAACAGGAAACGACCTGTAATTCCTCCATAATGTGAAGCCATGTCCCATCATGCATTTCCCATCTAGGAATTGTTGATTAATACAGTATCATTTTTTGGGTGTGTGAAGGTATAATATGTTCTGCTAAATGTCTGTTCCTGTCAGTGACTTCTAGAATCAAGATGTTTGACCCATCGGGTCAAAGGTTGGTGACCTTCTGAAATAATCGAGTTAAAGAGCTTCCAAGATCTCCTGAGGCTGGTGACATGGAATGATATCCTGTTAATGAGCCATTGATCAGTGGGTTAACAAACCGCAAAACATGACCTGCCTCACATAGGGTACAGATGAAGAGATGTGGTCAAATATTACATTGAAAAGAGCATCATTCATCCCCCCCTTCCCTCATCCCATCTTTCCATCCTCTCTCTTCTTTGCACTCCCCTAGTTCAATCACACCCTCCAGTCCTCCACCTCTTCTCTCCATTCCTTTTCTCTCCTGCCCCCTCTTCCTCAGTCTCCCCTCCCTCAGACAGTCCATGCATTACTGTATTGACCTGTGCTTAATGTTGCTACTCGCTCATTTAGTTTCATTTGTCGTCCCAGCACAGTGAAGAACGAGGCTGGGCGGGGGAGGGGGGGTCGTCTGGGGGGGGGAGGGGGGTGGTTGTGTATTTGTTAGTGTTCAGCCGAGAGGAATTAATGTAGTGTGTAATTAGCATTTTATCTGACTGCAGATATTGTAATGAGAGGCAATGAGAGAGGCAGGGGAGAGAGGCAGGGGAGAGAGGCAGGGGGAGAGAGGCGGGGGAGAGAGGCAGGGAGAGAGGCGGGGGAGAGAGGCAGGGGAGAGAGGCGGGGGAGAGAGGCAGGGGAGAGAGGCAGGGGAGAGTTGCAGGGGAGAGAGGCAGGGGAGAGGCAGGAAGAGAGGCAGGGGAGAGGCAGGAAGAGAGGCGGGAGAGAGGCAGGTTACTCTTTGCCGGGAGTCACTTTATCAAGACCAGCAGTAAGGAGAAAGAGTGGCTGAATTCTCTGCTGGTTCCCAGGTGGTGAATACTACGGTACATACATTCTTGCGTTCTAAACAAATGAACTTTTCTTTCAAATCGATGTACCTACTATAAATTATGTACTGTTGCTTTAAGTAGCAGTGCAGCACCTCAGTATGAAAGTAGAATGAGCTGGTCTGGTACAAAACAGTACAATAAAATAACGTCACCGTCAGTACTAAACTGTTGGATGTGAATTTGACCAAACCTCCATTCTTTTAACTGCATTGAGAGATAACATGTGCTTGTGGTTCACGTTACTGGCTTCACAACCTCCAGTAATTGCCTTTGTAAGTACATCTCCAGCCAGCTAAGGTAGTTGATCACAGTGTGTAAATCAGCAGGACGGGAGAACAAATGATGGCATTTTAAAAAGAGAACTCGTGTTGAGAGAATGTAGGCAAGTGGTCTTTCTGTGTCCCGAGGCTCTTCGTTTAACTTGATGGGAAGTGAAGCGTAGCCTTCCCAACGGACGGCCATTAATTTCCTGTAATCCTCAGCTCACAATCAGAAGGCCCTGGAGAGACGGGGAGGAAGAGAGAGGACTGAGAGAGGGAAATATCCAGAGAGACAGAGGAAGAAATGAAGAGAAAAAACGAGAGGAGGGGGAGATGGAGAGATGAGAGATGAGAGAGTAAGACAGCGGTCAGGTGGACAGGGCGAGCAAAACAGAGCCAGAGAGAAGGGAAAATGGGAAGAGAGGAATCTTTTTTTTGACGTACAATACTTTATATCATGTGCTTTGTTTTCTTTTGAGACATAGTCCTCCCCCATGTCTCTAGGTACCGTCTTATACTAAGTACTGAGTGAGAGCCTCTTAAAGCCATGTAATGTCTATTCAGATTCATTTCTGTCTAGCAGGAAATGAACTAGTCTTGCTCCTCAAATGTGGTTAAGCTGTCATAGAAAAGTGAAAGAACCTGCTTTTCTCTCTCTCTCTCTCTTTTACTCATTATCTCCCTCCACGCATTTGTTATTTTACACTATTAGCAGCCCTGAAAGAGCAAAGACCTTTCATCAGTCTGGCCATTTGCATTTTCTTTTCATTCCGCTTCTTTTACAGACTCCTGCTCTTCTCTGGTCGTGTTATTACAGAAGCATGAAGTGTATTACAGCCTATCAGTGCCACTCAGTCACTGGATGACATTACCAGCTCACCATGAACTTGCCAGTTGCTAACTGAGAAGCAGCATAGAAATGATCCCTTATTAGTCCCCTAATGGGGAAATTTCAGAGGCGCATACATTTATTCAATGCATTGGCCGGGATTCGAACCCCCACCGGGAATGAAACCC